>CABHPQ010168250.1:0-28655 GCA_902168405.1 Peromyscus aztecus | reverse complement strand
TTTCTCCAGACCCCCTGCAGTGCACAGTAGGTGGTTTCTCCAGACCCTCTGCTGTGTTCCCCTTGCTTTCCTGTCTCCTCTCTTCATCCCTTTCCTCCCCTCTTCTTCCTTCCCTCCCACTTCCTTACCTGCTCCTGTGCAGCTGTCCCCTCTTCTCTTCTTGTGCATCCCCTTCTCAGCCCTCATCTGTCTCTTTCTTTAAATCCTGTTTATTTTTGGTTTGTTCTTTGATAGCATGAGAGGGACGATGGAAGGGATAAGACCTGTTAGTCTTCCTTCCAAGCCATGATTGTTAAATTAAAAACACAGTAAATGCAGAGACTTGTGCTTTTTAGATTAGTTTTAATATATGGTGTATGTGAATATAGGTGTGCACACATGTCGGTATATATCTACATAAATGCAGTGTATTTATATATGTATATGCACATACACATATGTATATAAAATTACATGCATACATATATATTTTTCTAGAGGAAATAAAATAAGGAGCTGTGAGAAGATTTGGGCACAGGAAGGCTGTTTGAGTCCCAGCTTTGAGATTCTCATTTTGGAGTGAAACAATAAAACAAACCTGATTTGATTACTTGATGATCGCTATCTACTGATCTTTCCACAACTGGCCACCTTGGGTGCACCATAACAACAATGCATATCTACAAAATGGGAGAAGGTTTTCATAGTCAATGGATGTTGGAGGATCTTGTAGGATGTGTAGTGTACTCTTTCAGGACAGAGGGAACAAAGTTAGATTAGTAAATTTTATATAAGATTCAAAGCATCAAACAGAATAAATGATTTAAAGTTTATGTACCTTTGGTGTTTGAATAATGTCATAATGTTTGAACCTTTCAATAACTCTTTCGCAACAAAATAGATAGCAAGAACAGAGTTCCCAAATGGATCATTGCTTTTTATTAAAAGTTAACTCATAGCACTGAAACCACTTCATTGGACTGCATCTCTTCTAAATAAATGTTCCTGACACTAAGGTAAATTTCAGCTCAGTCACAGTTATTATTTCAGGGCTCAAATTATGATAGAGGCCAATTTCATTTTTATTTAGACAGTGTTACATGAATTTTAAAATGTCAAGGGATATTCCAGAGATAAGAAATATGATTTGAGTAGGACAATTGTTGCTTTTCTCTGATGTGATTAAAGGGTAAGGCATATTCAGACTAGTATGTAACACAAGTGATGCATCCTTTTATTATTTTAATATTTATCTCTTTGGTATGGCAGTCCACTTCTCTCTTCTCTCAGTGATGTGTGCCAGTGTCCTGGAGAAAACTGCAGTGGAAACTCCTGTCAGGTTTTCTAAAATATGACACCACGTTTCTATCCATGTCTTTGTCATAATGTGCAGTATAAACCATAGACTACAACTCAAAGGTATACATATATATATATATATATATATATATATTAATTTGGATTTATAGATAATTCTTTATTACAGTCCCCAATTAATCTTCTTTGGATGGAAATAATCATATTCTACAAGTGGCATTAAAAAGTCATTTTTGTTAATCCACTTAAATTTTATTACATTTACTTATTTATATCGTATATGTATGTGTATGTACCACAGTGTGCCTGTGAAGGTCAGAGAACAGCTTGGGGCAGTCAGTCCCATCCCTCCACCATGGAGATCCCAGGAACTCAGAACATCAGTGGTGGGGGCGAGTGTCAAGTGTCTTGACCTGCTTGGCCACCTTGTCAACCCCAGTCTTGGCTAGTATAAGTATAAAAATACTTTTACAGAAGAAAAATAAACAAAGGATACAGAGTTGAGGAGGGGAATGAAGGGAAGCAGAGTTGGGAAGAAATGGAGGAGAGGGATGAACATGATCAAAACATCTTGTACAAAGTTTTTAAAGAGCTAACACAATTTTAAAAAAGAAATTCCGTATTTAAACATTTCATCCTGGAGTTGGTTATTTCTCAGTCACATTTCTCTAAGATTCTTTCAGGTTATTCTGGTTCACTGATGAGTAATGGACAGAATTGGCTATTTAGCGCAAGTATGGCAATTTAATTTACTGATTACATGAGATTGTACAGGGTTATTTGTAACTGATTAAGCTTTAATGCTACTAATTGAAAAGTCACTAAGGAACAAAAAAGACAATTCATGATCTATTTATTGTTAAAAACTGGATCTTTTCTTGTGACAACAGTTACTTTGTGTGTATATGTGTGTGTATGTGGTGGGTGTACATACGCACACATGTGTTTGTAGGAGAGTATACATGCATGCATATGGAAGCAAGATGTCAACTCCAGTTCTGCTCCTCAGCCACTGTTCACTTCATGTTTTGAGATAGGGTCTTGAGTTGGCTTGGAGCTTGTCAACTAGACTGTAGTTGTTAAATTTTTAAGCTCTTTACTCTTTGAGGGCCCGCTACCCAGCTCCCAAATAAATATACATGGAGACTTATTATTACTTATATGGTTTTTTTCTTTCAGTTTGTTTATATGGTGTATTACATTGACGGACTTTCGTATGTTGAACCACCCTTGCATCCCTGGGATGAAGCCTACTTGATCATGGTGGATAATTGTTTTGATGTGTTCTTGGAGTCTGTTTGCCAGTATTTTATTGAGTATTTTTGCATCAATGTTCATGAGGGAGATTGGTCTGTAGTTCTCTTTCTTTGTTGTATCCTTGTTTGGTTTAGGAATCAGGGTAATTGTAGCCTCATAGAAGGAGTTTGGTAATGTTCCTTCTGTTTCTACTGTGTGGAACAATTTAGAGAGTATTGGTATTAACTCTTCTTTGAAAATCTGGTAGAATTCTGCGCTGAAACCATCTGGTCCTGGGCTTTTTTTGCTTGGGAGACTTTTAATGACTGTTTCTATTTTGTTAGGGGTTATTGGGCTATTTAAATAGTTTATCTGGTCTTGATTTAACTTAGGTATGTGGTACCTATCCAGAAAATTATCCATTTCTTTTAGATTTTCCAGTTTTGTGGAATAGAGGTTTTTGAAGTATGACCTGATGATTCTCTGGATTTCCTCAATGTCTGTTGTTATGTCCCCCTTTTCATTTCTGATTTTGTTAATCTGGATGCTCTCTCTCTGTCTTTTGGTTAGTTGGGATAAGGGCTTGTCTATCTTGTTGATTTTCTCAAAGAACCAACTCTTTGTTTCATTGATTTTTTTTGTATTGTTCTCTTTGTTTCTATTTTATTGATAAATGCCTGGCCTCAGACTGGCTTATTTCAAGCCAGCCTTTCCTAACTTTAACTTTCCCATCTACCTTTGCCTCTAGGCTTTTACTTTTTTCTATTTCTGTATATCTTTTCTTTCCTTCTTGTTCTGTGTTCGGCTGTGTTGCTGGGTGGCTGGCCCCTCTCTTCTCCTTTTCTTACTCCTCCCCTTCTCTCTGTCTCTTATTTAATCTCTCTGCCTGCCAGTCCCACCTATCCTTTCTCCTGCCTTGCTATTGGCTGTTCAGATCTTTATGAGACCAATCAGGTGTTTTAGGCAGGCAAAGTAACATAGCCTTATGGAGTTAAACAAATGCAACATAAAAGAATGCAACACATCTTTGCATCATTAAACAAATATTCCATAGCATAAATGAATGTAACACATCTTCAACTAATATTCCACAACACTAGACTGTGCTGACTAGTGAGCCTTATGAATCTGCTCATCTAAACCTTTCTGAAAGATCAGAAGCCACTTTCCTTGGGCTTTGGGGTGTGGAACTCAGGTCTTTACACTTTGACAAACACTTTACTGAATGAACTAACTCTCCAAACCCTTGTTTATGGTTTTGTTTTTATTTTTTTAGATTAATATAAATACATAATTTTCCCTTTCCTTTTCCTCCCTTCTAACCTTCCCTTATACCCTTCCCTGCTTTCATTCATATTCATGTTCTCTTTTATCATTGTTACTGTATGCATACATGTGTATACATATATATATATATATTAAGTATGTATAATGTTACTTGTATGTGTGTTTTAGGGATGACCATTTGGTATTGGATAATCAGCATGTCACAATAATCCTAATGATGCAGTAGTAGTGCAAATACCATACTGGTAGCCAATAACTCTCTCATCAGAATTCAGACCTTCTCAACAAGAGGGAAATCATGCCTGGTACTGGAAATCTAGCCAACTCCCCTGATGTAGTAAAGTCATGGATCTTGGAGAACTTATAACAACCAATTTATTAAACCACCATAATCTCTAACTACATTCTAAACATTTGTCCTTATTCCCATAGATGATTATACTTCTCACCCCTCATCAAGGAAACTCCTTGATGCAACAGATAGAGGCCATTACAGAAAATCACAACCAAACAAAATGCAGAGTTGTGGGGTCCAGTCTCAATGGATACATCTGCAAGACATCTAAAACTTGAGGGACATTGTGGAGGAGGGGACAAAAAGAGTATAAGAACCCAGAGGATTGGGGAGTTTTCTGTGAGATTGTGTCTCCCAATAATGTTAGAAGCTACACACACAATGTCTCACCAACATGACTGCCTAAACATGAGCTGAACAAGGACAACAAGAGACATGGCAAAACAGATGGAGGAAAGCCCACAAGTTCTTAACAAAGAACCAGAGGCTGCTAGGAAATACTGAGTGGCAGAAAAAGTCATCTTCTGAGAAGTGAGCATCAGATTTATTTTTTAACATATTATTTGCTTCGCAGCTTTTCTTCTACTCAATATTATATTAACAGAAATTGTGGGAGGTAGAAGTGATGATAGAGTAGCTTTGAATTTTGTTTGTATTCCAACTAATCCACAGAACACTAGTTTTAGTGATTTCTTTTTCATTTTCTTTCTTTCTTTTTGTTTTTTAGACTAGCCTCTCTGCATAGCTCTGGCTGTCCTTGAACTCACTATGAAGACTATTCTGGTCTTGAACTCACAGAGATTTGCATGCCTTTTCCTCCTGAGTGCTAGGGTTAAAGGCATGTTCGACCATGCCCAGTTTTCAGTGTTTGACTTGAACACATGCAAACATACCTGGTCCTCAACCTAGGATGAGTGTGTGTGACCAAAAGCCTATTGCAAATCGAAAACATCATGGTAAATTGTGCTTAACGCACTTAATCCATTCAGCGCCAGAGCTTAGCCTGGCCTACCTTCAAAGTGCTCAGAGCATTATGGCAGCCTACAGTGAGGTAGTGCCACCCACAAATTCCCAGTTTTAGAATAAAGTGTGACTACCTCATGTAATTTGTTGAATGTCTGCATTCAGAGACCACTGGAAGTTCTGGACACTGGGGAGGATGAGTTGTTTACTCTCCTGGCTGTATGACTGGCACTGTAGCTAGCTCATCCTTACTACCCCCATTGCAAGAAAGGTTCGTAGCATGTTAGTATTCAGGGAAAGATCAAATTAAAAATCTAAAATATAATTTTATTGAGTGCTTTTGGCTCCCAGAAATTGAAACACTGTAAATTTAACTACACTGAACTTTAGATTCTTGTTGTCAACTTTTTTACTGGGGAACCCAGGATTTCATTCTTTCCACATAGAGATCATCAAGTCATCATGCTTTTAATTGTTGCTTTGATGTATTCAGTTTGTTACTTACCATATAAAAAATATGCTATCAAATATATCTCAATAGTTTGTCTATTGGTCAGTCATTTTTTAAATTAAGGTATAATCATAGAGTGATCAATTTTCAGCCATTGGTTTCTTATTTCAAATACATCATTAGGTATTGAAGGCATATTAAATTATATAGGACCATGTAAGACATTATAAAGTAAACAATTCATAACTGCTTGGCGGGGGTATGTCACTACAGTTATGTCTGTTCTAGTATGCATTGGAGCACATTTTCAATGCACATTGAGTTAAAACAAGAACAGACATATTGACCTGTCACAGGGTGGCCTTCAGATCTAGGTAGAAATCAAATTCTACAACTTGGTCAAAATTTAGGCTCTTTGAATTCCATTTCTTCTCTTACAAAGAAGACATATTAATCTACTGTTATTAGACTTGTCATGAGTCGAACATGGAATACATGTCACTAATCATTAAGTTTGATTTTCCAACTTATTTCCTTCAATGTGCCTTCTCTTCTTTGTTACATTGAGTAAAACATATTTCTATGTTCTTTCTTTTTTGGGAATCTTTGTTATTGTTATAGAAGTTATCATATTTGTTTCCTTTCTCTTCTCTCCCTAGCTCCATCCTAAAAACTGAGAGCCTATAATCAAATTTTTCATCTCTATATTCTCAAAGCATCGTACACTAATGGGTACAAGAAAAGTGCTTTCACTTTTCTGAATTAATAATTAACAACAACACTGATAAAACATCAGTTGAATACCCTTCATCATTTCCTGAAGATTAATCCAACTGTTTAAGAACTGTCTTATTTACAAAATATATTAGCTTTTCTTTATAAATACAGAGAAAGTCTAAATAAATTTTAATCTCACAGGACCTGAATTATAGCAAAATGCAATAATTCAGAGATATAAGCATGTGATATTAAATATGAGAAGCAGCACACATATTTTATAGATTGAGTTTCTAGAGTACATGGAAACTTAGAATGAGAGTGTGAGAGGCGATCATACTAAAATTTTTAAACTGGAGGTAACTGTATAAAGTCCATTTAACAATTCTTTAAACTCTATTAAGGCAAGTAGGCAAACCACTCTGAATTATGTTTCAACTCAAGTGGAAGGTCTACCACTCTTAGCCTTGACCCATGCCACAAAAACCTACCTTCAGGTCACAGTTGACACTCAGATGCTTGCTCCCCAGCAAAATCCAGAAGGAAACGGATTGCGGAAGAAATCCGTATCCCAACAGAATGCTTTATAGAGAAGAAGAGAAAAAAGCTTGCCCTCCAGATAGAAGAAACCTCCACAAATCTCTGTTTCTTATGGTTTATTTTCCTCTTAGAAATCCTCTCAGGCTTCTAGTGCCAAACTTTTCTCCAGCCCAAGCCACTAGCAACTTCCTATTGACAGGATCCATCTAGTTCAGCTGGAAACTCACGCTGGCTGCTAAGTATTCAGAAACCCTGTGGCCAGCAGACACTGACTGTGTACAATGCAGCTCAGTGATAATGTAGAAATGGTTTTGAATGTTTATGGTTGTGTCCCAGAGTTAGAAAAATAAGCTGTATTGTGATCTATTGTGTCAAGAACATACACACAGTCAAGACTATAACTGATAAAAAAAAATAGTTATAAATAGTCCTCTCTCTTCCTACCACTCCATTTCTTTTGTGTTCTGGAAAATACACACACACACACACACACACACACACACACACACACACACACTCAAAGTTTTAGCTCACTCAATTGTTTGCATTAACAGTTTGAATTATTATTTTACTATTATTTAAGTATGTACTTGGAGGACCAGGTCCCATATCCCAAACATTATGCTATTTAATAGGTTTCTTTAGGAGATGTTATTGATGTTATAATAATAATAAAAAAAGTTACTTGACATATCAAAGTTAAAAAATCTCCAAAGCCCAGCAAGCAAAGCATATGTATTGTTGCCTCTCTGATTTGCTACCTTTAATCCCTTTGTTTAATTTTATAACTTCTCTCCTCAGGCCCAGGCAGAACATACTTTGGCTTCTAAAAGCACAGTGGCAATCCAGTTGGTCAGATTCACTGCTCTGTGGACTTTTTTTTTTTTTTGCTGAAAGGAAATGTTTTTAAATTTTATTTGGTTGATCCTTTTAACCTTTCCCATATCACAAAGAATGGAAAACTGTGAATTGTGTAATTCTAGGTAGAGTCTGTCAGTTGGTGTGAGTTTCACTTAAATCATTGCTGTTCTTTTTATCAGACGCACACAGTCTACTGCAGTTATCTTCCTGTTGATTCTCAACCACTGTGCTTACGTGATTGTTCTCCTTTCCTCTCTGGCCACAGCAACACGTTGTTGGAATGTACCACTGGTCTCCCGGCTGCTCCTCCCATGCAGATGGCAGTGGGCTGAGTTTACCTTGCAGTTCGTCATCCTTACTAACACACTGATGTGTAGGCAGATGAAGGGTGTGGTGGAGTTTAATATAAATATGGAAGAATTTGACTCAAATCTTTAAGAACATTAAAGCAAAATTGTATCAGAGGCAATCACCATATGCCATGCTTAAGGGTGAGATGCGCTGACCATTTGCTGATGTGACTATACCATCCTTCCATAGAAACAGTATTTTGAAATGACTCAGTCAACTTCTGTAAGTTATGAAAAAATAAATAAATGAGGTACCCTTTCCAAAAGGGTTTTCTTCTTCCTGCTACCAAATTTGGCTAATAGAAATAGCTCTTTGAGTAAGTGCAACTTGCTTACTGTGGAAAACACTGCTTGGCAGCAATGGTGAAATGCCCAGTATGAATTATAGGTGGCTACTAAAAGAGAATCAAAAACATCTTATTTTCTCCTTCAAAATCAATAGAGAAATTGCTACTTACTCTAGGCATCCCTGACTCTGTAAAGACAAATGTGGCAGCGCATTTTGTTTCATAGTTGAGACATTTTCCACTGGCAAAATGCTTTAATCCTTCTCCTTACCCCAAGTAAAATGGTCCCTTTGCATCTCAAAAGCAATGTTTTCACAAATAAACAATAAATTGCCTTGGTCATTAATTTTGTAAAAACTAATATTGGTAAAAGAGATAAAAAGCATTGCATTCTGGACAGTAACTTTTTTACTTTCTTACTGGAATTTTAAAAAATCCTTTATTTAGAGTCATATTTCAAAACTCAAAACTGAAATTTTAGATAACATGTTTTTAGGTTGTGCCAATGCATGCTAGTATTGCTCACATTCTCTGATAAGTATCCTCCTCACCAGGGTTTTCTCCTGGAATTCTAAGTGTTCCTTTTACTTTTGTGTCTTGAATCAGCTGCTCTCTAAAAGCCTCCTAGTTGGAGATTTTCCTCTCAATAACTTGCTATCATAATAAAAATTTATCCTATATAGTGGGTTTCATAATTCACTATCAAGCTTATTGAGAATATTTTCATAATTGTTTTTACTTAATAAAAGTACATTTATGTATGTTTGTGTATGCAAACATTGGGCAAAAATAGAACCCCACTGAACCATTCATATTAAAATGCAATTAAATAGGAGCATGTAGGAACACAGAATCATGAAACTTGATCTAGCAGAGATTCACAGATGTTGGAAGAAAACAGCTTTTAATATCTTGAGTTTTACTCTAATTTTTGAATCCTAATAAAGTATTAAAGTGTAGGAATTACACATGATTATTTTACTGGGTAGCTTCTACAGAGCCAGAAAGAGTTTATAAAAAAGTTCCATGTTCAGACTTCTACTAAGTAATAACTGGAGTTAGAGGTAAATATACATTAATGTCACGTTTTTGCTTACTATCAATGGGCTTCCCTCAATATACTTCTGAGCATTATTAACTGAAAGAATAATAGAAGCAGTAAAAAATAACATATGAATAACAATAGATTTATTAGTCTTGCACTACACTGCTCTAAGCATACATGAGGAGAAAATTATTGGATTATTAATAGTTTGCAAATTTTCTGCAAATTAAAAAAGTATAGACAGATTTATACATTTTAATAATCTCGGGTAAAATGTTTTTGCAGTCTTATACTTGAAAACAATTATAATCTCTATCTTTTGATTTGCCTATTTCACTGATATTAAATAAAAATTAAGCTAAGTATACGATTAAGGTTAGTGTGCATCCACAGACAATTTGTGTGTTCTTAGAAACATGTTTAATTACAACCACTTCAAAAGTAACACAGATTTTCAAAAGTTTATTTTAAGTTTGAAGACTAGACAGAGTCATACTGATTTTACAACATCCTACATGATTTAAGTATATCTACAAAGAAAAAAACAACATTGGGATATTACACAGCTTGAAAGTTTACAAAAGTTACATGTATCTTAGTTATTTCTGTCCTTACAGACACACCAGATGCCAGCATTCAATGTTATATCTCATAATTTGTTGTCTAGCAAAGATACAGTCATTAATACCTGGTCTTCAAAATTCATACCTATCTTTATGAAGACATTCACAAAGAGAAAGTCAACCCTAAAGTCAGAATTAGTGCCTGTGACAGATGGTTACACTGGAATATACATGAAATGGATATGTTAATAGCTAAGTCATTTGTAATTTCCTAAATCATACAATTAGCTTGTGATAATTACGTAATATAGCGAAGACTGGGTCATTCTTCTGTGTTTCTGTATTTGTAAAATCTTGCTTGTAAATAAAATTCAATTAAAACATAATGTTTCAGCTTGAAGCCGTGGATACAACTGACACAAACGCTCAACTTCCCAGTATTGTCGTTATTTTCTGTGTAAGCATCCTTTGCTGACAAATGCATGTGCACTGGGCATGCTCTGTTGTGAGTAGCACATTGAGCAGAGAGGGTATACAAGCAAGAGCAAACCGTCCACTGACTTTCTAAACAGAAACAAATACCATTAGTACCAACTCCTTGGGCAAACAAATTTTAAACGGGTATCAACAGAACAAAATTCAAAGTATCACATGAAGCCAAGAATAGTTTTGAAAAAGTATTTCAACACAAAATATTATTTATAATTTCTAGAATTTAGTATTAAAGATAAAGAATCTGCAAAGAAAAACACCTACAGATTTAGTAGTACCGTTACCCCTGACAGAAACAAGAACCATGAGCTAGTCTGTAAGTGTTGCACTTTTAGGACCTAAGTAATTCTATGTAATGCTATTTTAATTTAAAATACTATTTTAAACATTCTATGTTGATAATTTTAAACATTATCTAGGAGAACAGTATTCGGGAAATAGCACTTTTGTTTTGGGAAAATGTTGATAATTACTCAGCATTTTATATACTGAAAATCAACAGGATTTTTAACAAACCTGGTATAGTAAGCATGTGGGCATGGGGCAAACATTTGGCCTGACAGCCACCAGAGAGCAATGAATTTGCTGTCATTTAAAATGGCAGTCTGATTGACTTTCTCTTTTAGTTCTTCACCATGATTGAAGACCACTCCATAATTACATCATTGAGAGGGGCTGTGATCACATGGACAGACAGGACATGACAGTAGTGGCTTTCCTTATGCAGCACACATAGCAAAGGGAAAAGAAAATAAGACACAGCCGCGTTTGCAGGACTTTAGCATTTTGTATACATACCACCCTTTCTTTTCCTGAACCCTCCATTTAAAACTCCAATAATTCTATGTCTGGGCCTTATAAAATAAATCTTGTGAAGCTTATAAATTAGATGTGGAGGACATTTATGGAGGCAGCCTGAGCTTTAATTTGAGACATATGTCGATGATGCTGCCATTATCAATAACAAATTATTATGAGAATTGTTTATTTTTTTCTAGGACGTTTGAAGCAAAAGAAATAGAAATCAATTTTCATCTTGAAAATGGTTTATGACTTTGTCATTAGTAAATGCATTGCTTCTCACCAGTAATTATGCAATGTGCTTTCTCGAGAAGCCACCACTGATTTCAAACAGCACTGAAATTTTCATTTCACAGGAAATGTGGAAATCTGCAAAGAAATATTGCGGACACTTGGCCAAGCTGTCCAGCATGAGGCTCATGTACATTTGCTAATATCTTCAATATATAGAGAATGATTCCATTCTTTCAAAGAAATGAAGATTTAAATTCCAGGGTCATGATAGTTTTGTTATTTTTCACTAAATGATAAGGGAGTCTCAGAAAAGGAAGCCTTAGGGAATGAGACAGGGCTCTTCCTTCAAACATGAAAATTCAGGTTAAGTGTACTTATATTAAATATAGACCCATTTACTGATATCCAGTCATGTTCAATGTATATTAATAGATGCTCCATGTACGTGAATAAACACAACACTTCCAGTTAAATACAGGGGGAAATTTCAATGAGAAAAAAAAATAGCCTATTTCTGTCACATATAAGTAATATAAACTTGAACATAAAGAACTTCCTTTTTTATTAGAAGTAAAGAAAATAAAAATAGAATTGTTATATTGATTGGTGCTGCATATCATATAGTCTTCTCCAAATCTCTGTAATAAACACTAACAGTGTTAGGCACAGGGAAACAATCCAGATAATCCAATTCATTACAGGAAAAAACCCTTATTGCTAAAACTGAATGTTTTCTAAGTGTTGGTTGAACGGTAACCATGAAATCTCTCCTAACTCTTTCATCTGATAACTGAGTTTCTTTACCTTCGCTGTAAAAGGAGGCCTTGCTTTGCCTACTATACTTCAGCCAATGTCTATAATTCGGAGAACAAGGACAGTAACTCACAGAAAGGGTGATGTGACTTAAGAGAGTTGTGCAATAAAAACGAAATTAAGTTATTGAAAAGGCAGGCTTAGACCCCCTTAAAAGACAGTTAGTAGCCTACCATAAATTTGAACACTTTTTCATGAGAAAAAGAGAACTCATTCAGTTTCCATCAGACTTTGCACAGTTCATTTCATGGCGATACTTGTAGGGAAATAAAGAAAAGCATGATGGGACGTGGAGTCCCTTCATTCCTCCTCTGTGCAGCCCAACAGCTCTGACCGCAGAGTGATCCTTCCATACCAGGACCAAGGAAGGATCCTTATGTGTCGAGCATAAATGGGAGGGTCGATGACGTTTTTCCTGTGAGTGTCGTTGTCAAAATTGCCTTGAAAAACCTAAGAAAGAAGAACAAAGAAGATGATTATCGAGTCCTTTCCCTCTGTAAGATTGTTCATTTTCTTATTTATAGTGCACATTGTACTTAAAATTAGTAACTTATTTTTTTAATTTTTTTTTATTTGAGACAGGGTTTCTCTGTGTAGCCTTGGATGTCCTGGAACTTGCTCTTAGACTACTCTGGCCTGAAACTCACAGAGATCTGCCTGCCTCTGCCGCCCAAGTTCTGGGGTTAAAGGCACGTGCTACCACTGCCTGGAACAATTTTATTTTTAAGAATTGTATTACTTTATTATTTATTGTGTGGGATGCATAAAGTATGGGTATAATCAAGTGTATGGGTGTTTTTGGATGCATATTTGTGTGTGTGTGTGTGTGTGTGTGTACTCATGTAAAGCAGAAGGCAGTATGGTGGTGATTAATAGAAACAACAGAGGTTGGAGAGATGGAACAGCAGTTAAGAACATTGAGTACTCTTCAGGATCTGGGTTTGAGTCCCAGCACCTACATGCTGGCTAACAACCATCTGTAACTCCAGGTCCAGAGATCTAGTGTTCTCTTCTTCAGAGTTCCACAGGCAACAGACACATATGTGGTACACAGATACAAATGCATGTAAAAACCCACGCAAATATGATGATAATAATAATAATAATAATAATAATAATAATAATAATCAACATACACAGCCTGAGTCCCTGAACCATAGCTATGGTGAGAGGGAATGAAGTTAACACAGAAGCAGAAACAGTGAAACTGGGATGGAGGAAGGTTCTCTGCCAGGTACCAGTCTAGCACTTCAACCACCGTAGCATGGTTTTTATGTACAACACAGGGGGGTGAGTTAACCAGCTTCTGAAAGAGGTCTCTGTAGGTAAGTCATCTCAGACTATAAAGATTCCAGAGGAGGAAGCTCTGGTCTTTTCATGCACTGGTCAATCTTCCATCAACACTCAGGATCTCACACTCCTACTTCCAAGGAGAGATTCACAGCCTTTCTTGAGATTGTCTCATGTTAGCCTAGCCAACTGTCCCATTGCTTTAGGTCTTGGGAGGTCTTGACATGGTCATGCCCATATCAAAACACACATTCACTTAGAGCTTCACACTCAGGACTGCCTCTGCCCTCTCTGCAATAATAAACTTCAAAGAGAAGCAACAGAGTCTATTTGGTTGTCTTTTTGCTGGTTCTACTGGAAGATCATTTGCCATGCATGGCAAATATAAAGTGCTGTTGCCATCTGGTAGGGCAATAACTGTTTAATTTGACAGAAAATATATCTTCATAGATTATTTTTGAGTAAATACTTGCTGAATAAAAGGACACAGTGCAATGCTATATCTAGAATCTACCACCCTTGCATATCTAATTTGTATTTACTTAATAGAATTTTAAAAAATTTTTGGTAGGGATTTGGCCTGTACTGACCAGGGAGGAACTCTTCATGGATTCAGATGTGTTACTGAGTAGCTACACTTGTATTAGCAAAATCTCTCTTGTTCAGAATATGGCATGTAGACAAAATTCTTATGATAAGTTGTCATGTTGAACAACAGTAGACAGAAGTACATCCTTTCATTTGCTGGCATTTCCTAACATATGCAGCTGGATTCTGTTGACATAAAATTTTACAATTAAATATGAGATCCAAAGTCCAAGCTATCAGTCTGCTGAAGAACTTACTGTCTTTGTTTGAAATAATTGAGTTTAAATTTATTAATGTGCATTACAAAACCTGTAATAGTTTAAAATGAAGTGTTATGTTACTTCATGGAAAAGAAATACAGAAAAAGACGATTTCCTTTTAAATTTCTACTCCTTGGTACAGATTTCTATAAGGAGCTGTAAAGCCCCCAAATTATAAATAATTAATTATATTTAGTTTCTTATAAGACGGAATACATCAATCATGAAACTGCAGCTATGAAATTTTTGATGTAATGTGTAAAAATCACAGATATTTGGATATTCAGTTTAACAGTAAGTGAAGTTTGATAATGAAGGATAATCTCTAAAATTTGTGACTATTAGGAAATTGCCACATTTATATTACAATCATTTAAACCTTAGTCAGCTAGTTCTGAAAATACAGGTTATTTTTAGAGGGTTCACAGTAAGGATGGCACAGAGCACAAAGCACGCAAAGCGTGAACTTGCTCGTTTTCAGGGGACATCTTGTTCTTGTTGTGCAAACATGTCGCACACGTCCTGTTTCCTGGTCTCTAGCACAGTAGACCTTGCTAAGAATGCAATTTCAGTGTTTTACCTGGGAAAGCAAGGCAAACACAACACTTCTCATTGAGTTAATAAAATTTGTGAGATTTCCAGGAATATGTGTTTCAGACACCCACTGTAAGCAGGCTCTGAAAAGATTAATGGAAATAGGGATTCTCCACAAACAAGGGGAAACAACTTAGATGAGAGAGTTGCAGTGTGATTTGCAAATCTGTGGAAAAACTATGCACAAGTATGAGTTAAGGCAGGATGCTAATTGACTTACGACAGGTTTGTGGTTATCTTCGAACATGATAATGCTTAGGGGATCTCTCAAGCATTTCCTAATATAAGGGACCTCAAGTAAAAGTTACTCAAGGTGCCTTGAACAGGCTTCCACAACTGTAACCTAAGAGAAGCGAAAGGGAGGAAAGGGACAATTCTCTAAGCATGGATGAGTTTCAGAATTTTGTTTTCTACACTAAACTCTTCTGTGATGCTAGTTAAAATTCAAATCAGATTCTGCTGGGGATTCTGCCTCAGCGCAGGCAATAATATCATATAAAATGTGACAATAAAATGCTCTCCCCCCCCCCCCCCGGCAAGTTTTTATGTTTTTAAGATGAGAATGTCATTGGTTTCTACAGACCAACATCTATTAGACAACTGCATATATCAATTGTAAGAAGCCGTCAGGCGGTGTGGAGGAAATTGAGAATATTCTTCATGAGACGGTCAGAAAGTCTGGGTTTACCCCAGTATTTGTGGTGGTGTTGTTCTGAGACCGGATCTTTCTATGTGACCCTGACTGGTCCTGCCGAAAGCAGTGTTGCCAAGAACTCCCAAGTTCTAGGATTACCAGTGGGCAGTACTACTATGTCTGTCATGTTTTATATATGTGTATATAAACATATGTGTGTGTGTGTGTGTGTGTGTGTGTGTGTCTGTCTGTCTGTCTGTCTGTCTGCCTCTCTGTCTGTCTCTGTATTTGGGGGCAAAGGAGGGGCACACATATTCATGTGGAGGTCAGAGGACAACTTGTGAAAGTTGGTTCTCTCCTTCCACCATGCCCTCCCTGGGTGTGGAACGCAGCTCATCTGGCGTTGTAGTGTTGTAGTAAGGGCCCTCAGCTGCTGAGCTCCCTCACTGATCCTGCCTGCACCCTTTCTGTATTTCACATGAGACTCTGACCTAACTCTGCCATGTTACAGTTTAATAGGGAAGATATGCATTTAGATAGTTTGAAAGTCTCTGCTTCTTAAATTAAGACTTTTTACATCATCCTTTCTCTCCCAACTCCTTCTGTGCCTCCTCTCATAACTTCCTCTCAAATTATTACTGATAGATATGCAACACTAAAGGGACTAAGGGCGTTGTGTGTGTGTGTGTGTGTGTGTGTGTGTGTGTGAAGTTTATAATTTGCTTAGAAATTCTCCTCAACCTATTGATCCAGTGTTTTATTGTCAATGACAGCAGACATTTGACCAACAAAAGAAAAAAAATTCTTTCCTATATTCAACAGTAGCAAAAAGATCTTCAGAAACTGAAATTTAGTGTTTCAAACTGAACACTCCTGGTTCAAAATCTCTGGCATGTCATCATCTCCAGACTGTTCATCTGGAGTGCAGATCATAGGATTCCCTATACTGTAAGAGGTGTGACAATTAACTAACAGGCATATCATAATATAAACAAAAGAAAGAATCGAGCACCCCTGATGTGATATTTTGATCAATGCAAATTTATTATTAGAAAAACCCAACTTTTTTCAGATTTTTTCTTAAGTTTGTAATTTTCCATTGTATTACTTCTAAAAAGGATATTAAACTAAAACCAAAAATTTATATTAATCTTTATTTTATTCAGTCCTTGGCATTTTAAATGTTTATAATGGGATTTGTAAAAAGTTTTTATCTATTTAAAAATAATGGAAACTTAATGGACATTAGAATTTAAATATCTGTTTCATAAAGTAACTATGTACACATGAGCATAAAATTTGATTTTTGCATGACCCCTAGTTCACATGCTTGTTGAAGTGAGCTCAAAATCATTAAATTGTTGTTATATGCTTAAGATTATTAATTATATATGGCTGGGCAGTGGTGGCACATTCCTTTAATCCCAGCACTCGGGAGGCAGAGCCAGGCGGATCTCTGTGAGTTCGAGGCCAGCCTGGGCTACAGAGTGAGTTCCAGGACAGGCTCCAAAGCTACACAGAGAAACCCTGTCTCGAAAAACAAAAAAAGACAAAAAAAATTAATTATATACTTAGTTATATGCTTATATGCTTAATTGTGTGAATATTTTTGTTTTTTCAAAAGTTTAGCACTTCAAACTGAATTAAATCATAGAATTTAAATGTTTTAAAATCATAAAAATTTTGTAGTAGTAGAGTGTACAAATCAAGTTAAAATTTTTTAATTAAAATAATGTTTAGAACTGAGATTTCAGTGTTTCTCATTGTAAAACTTATTGACAATTGTCTAGGAAAATCTACAATTAAATTAGGCTCTATATTCCTATCATCATATTCCAAAAATTAAAAATAAATTTAAATATAAAGATAAATAATTTATTAATTGTATAAATGTATATTTTCAAAAAATATGCTTAAAAGTATGAAACTTCTGGCACTGGCTGGGTTGTAAAATTTGCAACTAAAATCTGATTCTTTTAGAATAGACTCCAACTATTACTCAGGAAATTCAATTTTCTAAGGAAATTTTCCAGCATCCTAAAACCATTTCATGATTGAGTGGCTAGTGCATCCTTTTTGAAGGTTTCCTTTGCAATCAATTCCAGTAACCCAATGAAAACTCTGTAATAAAATTAGTCTAAATAGAAACACATTCTTTCAGTATAATAAGGAAATAAGAATCTACACTCCAGGTAAGTTCCAATATGTCAGGAAATGTTTCTTTGTAAAATAGGACATAATGAGAATCCCTTCTAAGAGGTTCAGATCACGAGTCTGCACAAGAAGGAGCTGAGTATCAGGGAGAAGCCTGCACTCTAGGATATCCTAACAGTGCTGCAGCAAGCATACACTTCAACACATGAGAAACAAAGCCGGTGAAGCACCTTCCATCTGAGCTCAGTCAGGTTGGAGCTACTGCTCTCCATCGTTGCAGGTGAGATAACTGCCACATGATACACCCTACTAGGCAGAGACTATTTCTGTGTGTGAGGCAAAGCAGAGTCAACAGAATGTATACATAGACTTTCTCTAAAGCCAGGGGCATAAGTTTACACACCCCAGTTTCAGAAAATATGCAAGTAGTAGTAGGTAAGAAATCAAGTAGAAAATACTGTATTTCTGTATTCACCTCTAGCTCTAACATATTTAGTAATTAGTTTATTTTTCTCTCCACCAGAAAGTCATCTCATTATTCTTATAAGTGTTGTATGTTAAAGTATGTATATTTTGTCTGTAGTCTACTCACGTGTACTATTTGAGACAGTTCACTAAAATTTCTTTTAGTTGGTGTCTCTTCAGCAGAATTTAGGAATAGGGGAGATAAAGCTTTCTTCGTGGTTATAGATGAAGGCCTTTTCAGGGACACACCAGTTCAGTGTCACATAGGAGCATGTGCATTAAAAGATTCACCTACCCTGAGAGAATTCTGGCCTTTACTTTAGCTCCTGTGAGGTCATCTGTAAACCTTTGGAAAGTCCTGTCAAATGAAATGTTTTTGTGCTCCTGTGGGGTACAGGACACATTAAATAGTCCATGCTAGCATGGGAGTGTGGGTCAGCTTCACCACTGAAGAGGTGTCCTGTCTATGATGCATGTGTTCCGTCATTTGTTGGATCTCTCTCCACGTCCTCTCACTATCATAAGTGAAATGTGAGCACAGCATTCTCAAACACATTCTGTGTGTATTTTGAGTGACTATTCAGATCTCAGGGTGGTCTTTGGGACATATGGAGAATCCTAACATCTATGTTGAATGATAGAGACAGGCACAGGCTTCCAGGTAGGATGTTTAATATTTTTAACATTAATAATTGCAATAAGGGAGTCCAGTTCAAGAAAGCATTGTATCGAAGACTTTCCCAGTACCCAGGACAGCCTACAACAGATTTTTACAGTTCAAAACTAACTTGTCCTTATTCTCTGAATAAATTCTGGTATTATAATCTAGTGGCATTTATTTATTTTTACTCTTAGATAAACAATCTAAAAACTCTTCTATCAGGATCTATTTTATATTCACACTTTTGTTTTTAACTTATAGATGACATTTATTGTCATGGATACAAACCTAATATACATATATAATATAAATATATATAATATATATATATTATATATATATATTAATAGCTAGAAACCCTTATCCTTTTCAATACTTTGGTTAAAAAGAATTCACTGTCTTTACATGCCTATATTTCTTTATTTTTTTTTTACAAGAGCTAATAAATTTCTCTAGGAATATTACTTTGGCCATCTCTTCAGGTTTAATTTGAAATCACAGTTCTCTGGGAGCCATAGAACATGGTGATACATAAGAAACGTTCTGCATCACGGTTCATGCTGGATGCCAACTTTTATCTTGTTCCTTTCAAGATGATATTTTGTTCCATAAGCTCCTTTACAAACAGAGATCCCCACTTGCCCCAGAGATTTGTGTGCGTCTCAAACTCTCAATGAAATTATACGAGGTTCTCACACCGCCTGTGCAGAGATTTAGTTTCAAAGGCCCAGCTGCAGAAAATTTTGACTTTAAGAAGAAGGTGAACAGAAAGACCTCAGGACAAATTTTTGCAGATTTCCTCCAGTGCAGAATTTGTTTTAAATCACAAATAAACAAGTGGATTTTCCAGGAAGTTATTTGTACTCTGAGTGCTGCTCTCAAGCCTTTCCTTGAGGCTCTAATATTTGCATTTTATTGTACTTATGTAAAAAGGAAGGGTTGTTGTTTTTATTTTTACTTCAGGCAGTTTGACATTTTACTGGACTGACGTGTCCTTGTAGCATGCTCTGAGTACATGTAAAACTCCTATTACACTGCAAGATTTCAAAACCAAAACAAACAAACAAATACCTAAGCCACACATTTAATGCCTACCTCGAACCCCTGCAGCGTGACTTTCACTATTTTGCTATTTCTGTGAGATTGTATTTTCTTTTTAATATGAACCAATAGATATTCCAGTAACAGCTGATGAACAATTGACTCATGTATTGTCCCTTTTGTATACTCCACGTTTTGTCCTTTTGTTGTTTTTCAAAGTCCCATACATTCTCCTTTGTTCTCATATAATTGACATGTCAACTGCTTGACTGACAGCTAATTCTTGACTGGGAAATGGAGCTCCATGGTGACTGTCAGAATTCCTTCTCTCAGAGTTTAAGATTATTCATAAAGAAAAGGGAAATGGCATGGCATTGACAGTGTTTTTGAGAACTTGAAGTTTTACGATCTTTCATGGAAATATTTCATTCCTAATTGTGTAATAATAAGGAATAAACTGTCTTCAGTTTATAGCAAACTCTCCATTCCTGTCAAAGTAGACGTTTGGGTTCTTAGCCTATTGTGAATAATAGGATTATGTAGTAATTTCTAACACTTGCTCAACCAAATGAGAGGCAAAATGGACAGGAGCTACTTCCATCCTTTCTGGGAACAGTTTTCATACGTATGCTTGGCTTCAAATAACCAGAGAACATATGTTTTTCTCTCTCCTCCTCTCACTGCCTCCTAATAGGATGATGCTATGTACCCAGCTTGGCCTTGAACTCACAATCCCCCTGCCTCTGCCTCATGAGTCTAGTGAGTGCTGGGATTACAGGTATGCACACCAAGTCCAGCTAGATAGTGTTTTGAAGAGATCCCAATGATCTTCACTAAGAAATTCAGACTCTGCATTTTGATAGGTTGTGGTTTTCTGTATCATCTCTGTCAGTCACAAGAAGTTTCCTTGAAGAGGAGTGAGGACTAAACTTCTCTGAGGGTGTAAGGACAAATGTTCAGAATGTAGTAAGGGATTATGCCGGTATTCATGACACGGTTAAACTCTAACGTTATATAGACTGAGCAGGCATATACATATATATTCGTGTACTGGAATTAATGAAAGAGGACATAAATTTGAAAAAAAAGCAAAGAGGTATATGGGAGGGTATGGGGGGAGGAAAAGGAAGGGATAAATGATGTAATTACAATGTAATTTCAAAAATAGAAGAAACTGAAAGACAGAAACTCATTCTCCACTTTGTTATTAAGTTTGTGACCCCAGAACAAAGACCCAGGGAAACAGCAGATTAAAACACACTCTTTACTGCCGTGGTCCCTCTTCTAAACCTTCTGGCATTTAGAATGCTCACTCTAAAAGTCAGCAGGTAGAGCACATCACCATATTTAACTTCTTTTATGATGAAAGCTGCCTTAATAACAAAAATGCTCAAGGAAATATATCATATAGGATGATAGCCTATAAAGATTTATGAAACATAAAATATTCCATTCTAAACTCTGGCTATATATTTAAACTATCTGCCTTCTGGCACTCGGGTATCACTGTCATACAAAATATTCCTACAGAAAAGGAATAGTTTTGGAAAATCATCTGCTTTTCAAAAATATCTCCAAAAGATATTATCAGGACCAGTCAGAGAAAAAGAACATCTTTATTTTTCGTTTTACACCAGTAATGTAGAAATAGTTTTCTTCTTTTCTTTGAAAGGACAGAGCAACCTGGCTCTCCACTGAAGCTCCAAGCTCATCTCTCAGAGTCTCTTAAATCACAACAGGTATTTCCCATTTCATCATCAGAACAATTTGTGGACCGTTTCCAGCCCTCCACATCAGATAAAATACAAATGATACGACAGTGGAGAGATGGATGTTGTTTTCGCCGTTCTCACCTGACAGTGGTAGCCTTTTCTTCCCTTCAATTCTCTTTGAAGTGTCTCACCCCATCTTGGTAAGAGCTAACAAAATACAGTGCTGTGTGTTTGAACATAGAAGTGATTGAAGCGTGCAGCCATGTTCCTTCTAGGCCAGACTGGTACTTAAAGATGAAATATTACAGAGTAAGAGACTATCTTCCAGCTCTTGGTAGCCAAGTGGGATGCGAGCATTGCACTGGAGTGTGGATATGTGGATATGTGGATGTACCTGTGCATTTTGCCCAGGAACATGCAGAAGGTGTTTTCTCTTATCTGCCCTAAGCTTTCTCATGAAAGCACAAGTTACAGGTGAAAAAATCTAAGGAATCTGTAATGCAGACAAGCTGGCAAAATCAAGTATTTATAATATAGTTACATTTAAAAATTCATGTTTGCCAGGCGGTGGTGGCGGCACACGCCTTTAATCCCAGCACTTGGGAGGCAGAGGCAGGTGGTTCGAGGCCAGCCTGGTCTCCAAAGCGAGTTCCAGGAAAGGCACAAAGCTACACAGAGAAACCCTGTCTCAAAAAACCAAAAAAAAAAAAAATTCATGTTTATCTGAATCCAGCGTATCTAAGTATGCTGTCATTGTGTTGACTCAATTTGGTAAACCTAACAGAGTACGTTCTTCCCTAAGCTCAGCAGGTCTTGCTTTGGTCTGAAGTGAATCTTGCATCTGTTTGTTGGGAAATTGAGGGTAAGCTGACTATTAAAATATACGTGGTATCAGAAAAAAAAGTCAACTTCACTGGAACTTACAGGCATTAACAGAGTACTATGAAAATGAAGAAAAGAAACAGTACAATTTTTTATGTGAAAGTAATAACTTATTTTAATTGGTATAATCTATTAAGTGTCTCACTTATGGATAAAGTTATTTTTTTTTCTAGATTTATTGGAAGGTAGGGCATGAGATCTTGTCCTCCATCTCCTGAGCTCTTCAGGGATGCTGTGCTTCCCATGTTCAGACGACCCCAGGTTTATCTTTGCTCAGTGATTTATAAAAATCAAGGTTGTGTTCCAGTAGTGGAACTGTTTTTTTTAATTATTTTATAAATTTTATTATTTAAGAAAACCTATTGCAAATAAATTTAAAAAATCATACAGTAAAATTAACTGGACCAAAAGTCTATACAAATAAGTGAACTACACAGTTACAATCCATATTCAGAATAGACGCTGTGGAGCTTCATGCTAAATTTGACACTTTGGTATTGAGTATATTTTTTTTTACACTCATCTACCATCAAAACCAAAAAAATCCATGACAGCAAAAACCGGATGACAATGAGAGATGTACTGCTTTTTTAAAAGAGCCCCAGAGGGTAAGTCAGGTCATGTTCCAAAGGTATATGTTCCAAAGACAGGGTATACAATTGATATACTACAACTGTATACATTATTGATAAATTTTCTATAGGCAATTTTAAAAAGTAAAGGAAATATATGGAAAGACCCTAAATGAGTAATTTTATATGATATGGAAGATTTAGGAATCCTTTTACAGTTTGCCATTAACATGGACACATGACAAGTTGCTTTTATTCTTCTTGAGACAGAGATTATAAAAAGCCGGAAGAATAGTGTGTTAATTAAGCTATTTTGAAATTGTTGAGAAAAGACTTTTAATTGCTGAACATATTGCTTCTGATGGCGTGTTAGTGGATAATAAAAACTGCATATGTACCACATAGAACTAATGTCCTTGAGCACTTTTTAGCCTCAAATTATATCACATAGTAAATATTTAGTTTTCGGTGATCATTTTGTTCTGAAATAAGGATCAGGGTGTTTATTGCCTGTGTTTTCGTCAGCAGTTCTCATTCCAGAAGCAAGGATGTGGGCTCTTTCAAAGTCAGACTGGCCAGTTACTCATCTTCTGCATATGAAAGGTCACACTATATAGGTGTTAGCTTGTTTCTCAATAAAAAGATTAACAGTTTTCTTCCAGTTAGTGTTTCCTACTACATTAGGTTCTTTACTGTCTGTCAATTCATAATAACATTCATTAATTTAAATAATCTATTGAGGTTGCTAATCCTGACTATTCCGTTGGGGGCCCATCACTAATAAGTATTTGAATATGCCAACATTTTAAGTCAAAGTTAGGTTCATAATAGGGACAACGATTCCTCATGATAGTAGCACAAGCGTAATCAGGACTGAATAATGAGTAACATCTTCTGATAAAGAATATTGTCACTATGTCCTATGTAGTTATGTCTAATAATGTGCAAGAAGAACCGGAGGAGAAGATGCTCAAAATTTTAAATATCGGCATGTTTATTGATTTATCATGAGTAGAGTATTAAAAAAATAGTTTCTTTTATTTACCTGTTTGGTTCTAAAGAGAGAGAGAGAGAGAGAGAGAGAGAGAGAGAGAGAGAGAGAGAGAGAAAGAGAGAGAAAGGAGGCATGGATTTGGGTGGGTGGGGCTGTGGGCAGGAGGATCTAGGAGGAATTGGGGAGGGGAAATCCTGATCAAATTATCTTGTATGAAAAAGTATGTTTTCAATAAAAGAAATAATAACAAAAATATACAAAATGAAAAATAAATAATTTTTTGACATTTGAGAATTTGGGAAATTAATAAAATAATGTGTACAAAAATCAAACTTTTCATTATTGTTGTTCATAAGCTTTTTTCATTTATGCTGCTAAAGTTTTTCATATGCTTATGAAAACATCTGTTAGCAAGACAAAACACACGATTTTAGATTTTAGGATAGTTTATCAAATACTCCAAAAGAAAAGTTCTGGGTCATGGGGAGCATAAAATAATTTCTCAGGGGTTGATATCACTAAATATGAATGACATCATTATGCCCAGCCCAACTCACCCAAACCAAACTCCAGTTTATGGATTTTGTGTCTGGTGTTTGTTTCTAGGATTGTGTTTCGTTAGCACCTTTAATTTATTCTGTTTCACTTATTTGTTTTTATTTTCAAGAATGTTTTTGTTGGTTTGCTTTTTGTAGAAAGAAGGTTAAAAAATCTAAATCTAAATGCTGACAAGAAAATTAAACTTTTCATTTGTTACAAACGGTTATCTGTTTTATATCACTGGTCTTTTCTTTTAGAGAGCCTAGAACAGAATACAAAGGATTCTCCTAGCAAACTTGAAATCCACTTATGAATTATAACTAACTTTCCACGATGTCTACAAATAAATTGAATGGCTCTTTGTAAATTCATGAGTTCCTTACAAGAAAGTGGCCTCTTGCTTGTCCCTGTGGCCAGCCTGTCACTCTTGTTAGTCTATTATTTCCATCATCCAGAATGCTGTTCCATGCTACAGCTGTGATTCTAGGAGGCACTGTTAACCCTCTTTCTTAATTTTATCTTGTCTGCCCCATGTCCTGCTCTCTGTCCTTTCCTGCGCTTCAAGCTTTCACCAACCTGGATTCAAGAGCATACAACTTTGGCTAAGCCCAGCTGTCTATTTGCATTTGGATTTGCATCCTGTTTTCTATGCTGGGCTTGACCCTGGACCTTCTTTTCGGAATTGCTTGTGACGAGTGAGTCCCCATCTTGTGTTTGCACATGTTAACAGTGTAACAAGGTGCTGGTTACAAATTTAAATTTGGTCAAATGGCTTATCACTTTCCCAGTCCATTAGGAAAATTTAGATCTAGAAACCCGTTTTCACTCAGTTAAATCATCTCCTCTGTTGGAGGATATCCCTCTCTAGCTGTGTCCCTCTTAGTTATAGGCTTTAGAAATGGACAGCTATTGTACTATCATAGGAGAGTGCATTTAAAAGTTGTATATATGGAACAGAAGTCTATAAGATCCATGTTTAGACAATATAGGGATATTGAGTGCAATTCAGCTATAACATGGCTGCAATGGACATGGGGTGGACTATGAGTCAGCACAATATGGTGACATCAGATGTCTGGCAAACCCCCAAATCAACATGGACATGTCAGGAATAACATTGTTTCTGGCAGAATGCCACTTTTTGGTCGGACTGTCCAATGGCCTTGAAGTGAGATGCTAGAACCTTTGTGTTCACCAGTCTGTCAACGTGTATCTGCCTGGAGATCTGTGTGGCTAATTCCATGTGGCCTGTATCCTGGTCTGTGTATTGGCCTGTGCCTCCGTATATGTGGCCAGTAACTCTGTATATGCTGCTGGCATGTGCCTGGGTGCCCCCTGGCATCTGTCTGCCTGGAGTCTTTTGTGCTGTTGAATATGTATGGCTTCTCTGCCTATAGACTCTCAGTGTCATCAGTTTCCAGGCATCCTGCTCCCCCTGCTTTCCTGGATTCAAAGCTTAGACTTCACAAGGCATTACTAGATGTCCTTGAATTTGACTTTTTGTCTTTCAGTTCAATAGACTACCTCTCCCCCATTCCTGTGTTAAAATCCTAACCCACAAGGTAACACTATGAGGAGATAGGGGCAGAAATGAGAGAATGGAAGGAATTCATTCTTTTACTTTAAAAAGCCACAGAGAGTGTGTTTATTCCTTGTGCTGGGAAATGGTACCAATGATTAATCAGAAAGTTTATCTTTCCAGATGCTAAAACTTCTAATACCTTGATCTTGAAGTTTCCAATACCTAAAACTCAGAAATAAAGTTCTGCTTTATATAATCTCACCAGATTATGAGACACGTTGTTTGTTTATTTATTTAATTTGTTTTTATAGGCATGGTCTCATTCTGTAATACAAGTTGACCTGGAAATATGTAGCACAGGTTGACCTGGAAGTAGTTGCAGTTCTTCTGTCTTATACCTAAGTGTTGGGTTTACAGGCATGATCTATAATGAATATATGATATAGTCTTACAATAGCCGAGTCAGATTACAGTCTTAGACTCCATGTTTACACTTGTTATTTTCTCACTGCCTATTATCAGCATTTAGGCAGCTTTGATGAGCTCAGTTAATAATACAACTGCACTTATTTAAAACCTTCAGTCCTATGCCATCATTATTGCCAGCAGCATCAGGCCACAGTGTCAGCAAGTAGCTGCCCCTATCCATTCCTAGTCATAATTGTTAATTGTTTGATATAGTCTAAAACCAAAAAAGTACCAGCTCATCACTGATCCTTAAACTCTACCACAACAGAAACATTCTCAAGAAAGTCTCCAAGGTTTAAAATCCAGTAATGCTTATTGGGGCTAGAAGGACACATTCTTGTTGGTAAGGATTATGTTGGCTTAGTAATAGAAGTTGTAGATTCTCTTCCAATAATGAAGGCTTCACCAGGAATGATTGTTTAGCTACGGTTCCAGTACTAGGCATGATTTCCCTCTTCCTAAGCAAGTCTTAAGTCCAATTAGAGAGCTGTTGGTTACCGCCAAGGTGTACATGCATCCTTAGAATATTTTGTCATGATGTTCATTGCTGTGGTTCATAGGCATCATATCTGGGTACGAAAATACTACAAAAAGCCACAACCAACGAAAAGGCAAAGCTATGGAGCCCAGGACCAGTAGAATTATCCACAAAACACTCTTACACCTAAGGCTCAGAGAACATTATGGAAGAGGGGGCAGAAAGACTGTAAAAGCCTGAGGATCAGGGAGTCTGTAGTGAGATTGCATCTCCTAATAACATCAAAAGCTACACTCACAAAGTCTCACCAACATGACTGTCCAAACCTGAACTGAACCAGGAGAACAGAAATGGACATGATAAACTAGACGGTGAAAAGCCCTTGAAGCCTCAACCCTATACAAAGAACTATACCCAGCTGAGGAGAGCTGGGAGTGGGAGAGGTGCTCTACCCCAGGGAAGAGCACACCAATTGTTTGTATAGTGCCAAACAGTCAGCCTTGAATACATATGTACAAGTGACATTATCTGGACTGAACAGGTTATATTTAGGAATGTATATGTATATACATATATGAATACAATAACAATTAGTGAAAAAAGAGGCCATGAATTTGAAAGAGGGTAGGTAGGGGTATATGGGAGCATTCAGAGGGGAAAGAGAAGCAGAAAATGTTGTAACTATATTAATCTCAAATTGACTCCCACATTTATGTGAATATGGAAATTTATTATATTCTTTGATCTAACCCCTGTATTAATAAGCCCCCTATGCTGGCTCATTTTATGTCAACTTGGCACAGCTGGGGGGCATTTTGAAATAGGGAACCTCAAGTGAGAAAATTCCCCCACTAGACTGGCTTGTGCTCCAGCCCATGGTGCACTTTCTTGATTGATGATTAACAGGGTAGACCCAGATCACTGTGGGTGGTGCCACCCCTGGGTAGGTGGTCCTGGGTTTTCTAATAAAGCAAACTGAATAAGGCATTGGGAGCAAGACAGCAAGTAGCACTCCTCTGTGACCTCTGCATCAGCTCCTGCTTCCAGGTTCCTGTCTTGACTTCTTTCAATAATGAACTCAGATTTGGAAATGTAAGCAAAATAAATTCCTTTTCTCCTCAAGCTGCTTTTTGGTCATGGTAATTTATCACAGCAAAGCAAACCAATGCTAAGATAGTCCCTAATGTTGAATTATGGCAAAGAATAAAGCAGGTATGTTTCTGAACAATTGACACCAGATGGTGTGTATTTAAATAGCAATGTCCTCACTTTTGGACGAACCTTAAGCTGTATCACTGTCTCCTTAACTTTAGTTTCAATTAAATCATTCGGCAAACATCCAGGTGAGTAAAGGAAGGTGACTGTGGCTTGGTTTCTATCGGGTTGTGCCATAATTTACTTGTTATCTTTGAAATCTAAGACTTCATGTGCAGTCATCTCCTTTTTGCAAATTGCTTTCAGAAAGAAACTTCTTTTCCTTTCCACTCAACCTTATTTGAAAATGGTGTTGGGGATGGACTCTGAGGGAATGAGCCCAATAGCTCCAGTGTGCAAGTGACCAGCAGTATG
>CABHPQ010168249.1:30658-40680 GCA_902168405.1 Peromyscus aztecus | reverse complement strand
CCTGAACTAGCAAGAGAAACAAAACCTAGCTTGCTAGTATAATATTTCACACCCATTTTTCCTACTCTCTTTTGCAGATTCAAAAGCAACCTAGTATCTCTTTTGTAGGCACAAGATTAAAGGAATGGAAGAGAAAATAAAATTCTCTTTGAAATGATGTATACACATATACACACAAACACAGCTGTAATTATATGAAGGACAGAGATGAGTGAGTATATTAAAATTAATGTTCGTAAGGAATTCAGAAACATGAAAGGCAACCACTGGAGGTTCCTACACAGACTTACAGATAGAAAAGGCCAGCAAAGATCTCTAAGTATACTTGTATTACTCCTAAATCTAAGTTTTAAGGACAATCAAATAAATATAGAAAGTAATAAGCCCAGCTTTAATAAGATTATTTTCAACACTATATTTACTCTTGAATAATGAAAGTGGGGAGGAGGATCTCGGTGACAAATTTCATATAAGTAAATCAAATCATGGTTACTGCTGTTAGTAAGAGGAGAGCATCACCACTGCATCTCTCTGTAATTACAACACCGAGAAATTCCTGTAAGGGCTGGGCATATAGTGCAGCTGAAGATTGCCATGCTCCTGGGTTTGATCCTAGGATGTAGCCAGAAACCAGGAATGGTGATACATGGCTGTTATTGGGAACTAGAAGCAGGAGGATCACAAGTTCAAGGTCTTCCTCTGCTACCGGCATGGGCTACACAAAACTCAGCCTAAAAAAGGAAAACAACAGATTATAAGGCATGCAAAAAGAATCCAAATATTTACCAAATGAATAATATACTGCATAATTAAATCCCACAATAGTTTGACATGGTAACAATGGCCATCATCAGAGTTTTAGTGGTTGAAAACAAAAAAGCAACTAAAAACTAACCTGGATTAAAATTCTGGTCCTTAAGTATATCAACTTGGGAAATTATTTAATACTTTAAAAAATGTCTTTTTTTGTGTTTCTGCCAGAATCTGTGTACTACATGCATGCAGTGCTCTTGGAGACCAGAAGAGGGCCTCATATCCAACCAAACTGGAGTTACAGTTTGTGATCTGCCATGTGGGTGTCAGGGATCGAACCCGGGACCTCTGCAAGAACAGCCAGCACTCTTAATCACTGAGCCATCACTCCAGCCAGGGTGATTATTATTAAGTTGCACCTATACATAAAATATTTTGGAAACTATAACATTGGTTAAGAATATTTTACTAAAGAACTACTAAAATTTAAAAAGGGGAAGGTTCATGATTAATAATCCAATGAACTTCAATGTATATAGTACTTTATAGTAAGTGAAAAGGAAAAAGCCTTAGTCAACCCCTAGTTGAGGAAACTAAAGCTAATGTGGAGAGGACATCAAGGCAGACTTTCTCAGAATTAAATACAGGTATGCAACTTTAAAGGCAGAAAAGTTCTTCAATATGACTATGTTCAATCTCTCCAATTCACCAAGGTGACTGTGGTTCATTCAATGAGGCTTGGCAGCAGACAGTTAAAACATTAAACAGCTGGGCCGAGGGCTAACGCTCCATGTAGAGTTCTGACTTAGTAGCACCTTGAGGAGAAGCAGTGCAGTTATGAGCGGAACCTACAAAGCCAGGCCTCGCTCTACTCTTTTGCGCATGCGAACTCTAAGTCAATAGGCCAATCTACCCAGGAACACGATGTAAGGCATGCTGTCTAGCAATAGGAGCAGCAGAGATTCCCAAAAGACATCTTTGAAAGACCTGTGGACAACACTGCAGCTCTTCTCTTAACCAACCAAAGCAAACAGATGTAAAAGGTATTTTCATAATTTAAGTAAGAATAAAGTTAACAACTTTTGGGTGAAACAACAACAACTATCTTGCATTTATATACTATTTTCACTTACTGAGATTTACATGGGTTCTGATGTCAAATATATTAACTACTCAAGAATAAAGTTACTCTTTGAGTAAAACAATTATTTTGTGCTTATATTCTAATTTCTATTTTACTGGAATTTTCATGGGTTCTGATCTGAAATTCATCGACTACTTACAGTATAGTTAATACACATTCCTTTAATCAAAGCGCAAACTGTATCTGCAGAAACAATGTTAAACAGTTCACGTTGGAAGCTCATCAAGGGAACTTACCTGTCTTTTTTACTCTTTCCTTTCTGCTGCTTCCCTGCAAGGATTCTCAGTTCTTCTTCCGAAGGATGTTGATACCACCTCAAACTAAGGGAAGAAAAAAATGCCCTTTTAAAGAAATCACTTAAATTTTACTAGATTATTTATTTATTCTACAAATATTTACTGAGTCTCCGATTTGTGAAGACACTGTGGGAAATAATCAGGTGGCAACTGTAATGCAAACAGACACTGCTGCTTAAGCCTTAGAAAGCTCAGAGACATACCCAGGCAACACCTAGATGCACTTACTAGATGCCAGGCCCTGCTATGTTGTATGGATTTCTAACATCCTCCTCTTTCATAAACGAAATGACATGAACTCTGCAGGTGACTGGGCACATTAATTCTCCACCATCCTTCATTTAAATGAAGTGATAGTTATCTTTAAAAGAGCTGACTGAATGCTCCCTCATAGTTATAAGTCATCTTTCTTTTTGTCCTTTCTACCACACAAAATATCTACATCATTTAATTGCCCCACACCAACCACTTCACTGACTTTCATGTCTTACTGAGTGGTTCCACTATCTACTAGTCACTTCAGATTACTAATGTATCTTACCATCAACTGGTCTAACGCTTTAACCCCCCCCCCCCCCCCCCCCCTCCTACAGTTTACTTCAACCCTGAGCTCCACTTAGTCTCTGCGGCATGACTATCATAAAACTCTCTCTGATACTGCCTTCCCTTGGACATCCTTCTCACCCACCACTCGGAGCTCACTTGGTTCTTTTTCCACAACCTCCTCCATCCCTCCTCAAAGTACATTAGCACATTTAAATCCTTCCCAAGGCTACTCAAGGCAGTGCAATGAGTTGGCTAAGCCAGAACTTTCATCAAGGTCCTTGCCCCTATACTGTTACAAAGGATGATAAATACACACCTCATGCTGCTATACTATTTTTTTTTAAATTACAAAACTCTAGATAATAATGACATATCTAAATTTAAAGAAATACCAACTAACTTGCTCTTTTAAAAATGCTACAGAAATGACAATTTGAGCAACGACTGAATATTTGATATAAAAGTTTGATAAAAATTTTGAGATGAGTGTGAGATTATGTTAATTTAAGTTTACATTTACAAAGATACTGAAATATTTACGGCTAAAATAATACAATGCTTAAAATTTGCAACAAAATATGTTGGGGTAAGGGTAGATGAAGCCAAGAGCAGAAGAAACCCGTCTGAGGACACAGGAATTGATAATATTAGTCTGTCACTCTGTGTTTGAAACTTCCTACTAAGACACCTCTCAAGGCCTTAAGGGGTACAGAACTTGTGACTTCCTGCTCCCACAGCCTTGCATCATGAGCCCAGAGCTCACTTCTGCAGATTTCTTTTCAATCATTCCCTACTTCAAAAGGACACACTACCTTGACTAAACCAATATTTGATATCTCACAAATTCTTTCATCTTTTGGTGCTTTTGCATATATTCTTCTCTCTGACTAAAACACCTGTATTCCAATTTATTTCCTGTTTCACAAGGAAATCTTTCAGTGATATAATATAGAATGTATCATCTGTTCTTTGCTCATTCTGGACAATGCTTCAAAAGCTCAAAGTGACAGGTAGTAATGAGGTAACACTAGTTCCAGGATAGAATTTGGTCACAAGAAACCCAAAACACTTGATTAAAGGGTTGGAATTTTCAGTCACTTAACCCTCAGTTATGGGAAAGGGACTAATGTTTGGATTCAATCATTTAAGTCAATGATATAAAATCTACTACATAAAAATCTATTTATGGGTGAAACTCCCAAAAAAACCTCTGGATATCAAAGTTTGCTGTAATCTTCTGGCTGGTTAACACACAGATGGGCCCAAAAGGAGAAACCTTCAAGGTGAAAATCGGAAACCGGTCAGGTGGGACAGGGAACCCAAAGCATCAGTTCCTGAAACATCCTTGTGTTGGTAGCAGAGGACTGGCCACAAAGGACAATGTATGTTTAGATAACATGGCACTGCTATGGATATTATGGATGTCCAGCATGGCTAATGGTAGACATCCAAGGAGCTACAAAGTAAGCACATTGCAGGTAAGGGAACCCTCAAGTGAACAGTGATGTCATCCACTAGATGACTATTTTTGGCAAAAATGCAACTTTCACATGGGTTTTGTATAAATGTGGTGGTCTTAAGGCAGAGGCCTTTGCCCAAGTGTGTCTGTCTATATGCCTGTCTTCATGTTAACTATGCCCTCCTGTGGCATGGCTTTGTGTGTGCCTTGAGGCCTTTGCCTGGAGTGAATAACCTATGTCTTATCTGCCTAGGACTCTTGACATCATCTCAAACTTCCAAGCCTCCCATGAGCCACCTTCTTTCCTGGCATGGAACTTGGATCTCACACCTCAGCTCTGTCAGGAAACCAGGGAATTCTGCTTTCCTGCCTGCTACAAACCCCTTTGATGCTCTACAGGAAGGCGGAAGGTAGGGAACCAAAACCACATTAATGCCTTCTGGTGAGCAGCTTTGGAAGTGGCTGTCTACATTTTTATTATAGAAGTGTGTTACATGTTTCCCCTGATTTTAACCCATCTCCTAACTGATTATAGGGTCACCTCTTTAGAGGAGAACTGCTGGAGTGACAGGAAAAGATCCTGTAACGAAACTATTACCTTCCAGCCACCGAAATGAAATCTACCTCTGGGTGGAGATTTCCTTTAGGAGTTAATCCAGTTGAGCAAGTCAACTGCCTGACTAAGGGCCACCCCTCAGAAGAGGAGATTCACCTAATGCCATCTTAAAAAAGAGGAGAGGAATAGTTACTCCTTTAATGAGATAACAGACCCTTCCTTCCCAGAATTCCCACCCTCTGTACAGTTGCTCACAGAGCAGCTGACCTCTTCTCTGAAGTGCTCAGAGAACTGTAATTTTCCATTTTCTTCACCTCTTTTGAAAACATGCTGTACCTGATGCTTTGGGTTTCCTCACTCTTTGAAGTTTTCCAACCCCTGTTTTTGGCAGTGACTTCCTGCTTCTAAATCAATGCCTAACATTAAGAGGCACTTTCTCAAGGTTGGATAAAGCACAAGGACAAATAGCCAAACGAATGGAAACACATGAACTATGAACCAATAGCTGAGGAGCCCCCAACTGAATCAGGCCCTCTGGATAAGTGAGACAGTTGATTAGCTTGATCTGTTTGGGAGGCATCCAGGCAGTGGGACCGGAACCTGTCCTTAGTGCATGAGTTGGCTGTTTGAAACCTGGGGCTTATGCAGGGACACTTGGCTCAGCCTGGGAGGAGGGGACTGGACTGAATCTACCAAGTTGAACTCAATCCTCAGGGGAGTCTTTGCCATGGAGGAGATGGGAATGGGGGGGTGGGCTGGGGGAAAGGGGGAGGCAGGAGGAGGGAGAACAAGGGAATCCGTGGCTGATATGTAGAATTAAATTAAATTATAAAATAAAAAAAAAGGCACTTTCTCTCCACCCTGCTTCTTCAGGCAACTACTGAGATTTACATCTTGCCTGCCCTGGAGATTTCTTCTGAGTCTGCTCTTGAACTCCTTTATTAAGGAGACTAGGAACCCAAGAGGGAGCAGGGCCTGCTTGTGGTGATTCTAGTAGTCCTCTCCAAATTTTCTGGTAATGTTCTGATTCTGCATGCAAAGGACACAGAAACAAACTATATGCCTTTCACCCCAGATATTATCACATGTGCATCTTTTACAGAGTAAGTACAGAAATTTCTTGAAGTCTATGAATCACTCTATGAATTAATGAACTGCAGCACAGCCAGCTGCCAGGTGTTTAGATGAAAAACAGAACAGAGCTCTAACTTTCCTGAAGCTGACTTCCTATTTCACTATTTTTTGTTTTTGTATACTACAAAGCTAGTATAGTTACTGGCATATAGTAAGTGCTCAAAAAGGGTCACTGAACCAAAACCACTCAGTGTTCCTCCTAGTTTAATGGAAACACACCAATCAAGTCTCTAAATTACAATTAAGAGGTGAGGAGGAACTTCCTGCTATTTCTATTCAAGTCCAGAACTTGAACTTACAGTTGATTCTCATTATTCTCGGTAGTTATGTTCTATAAAGTCGCCGCGAAACACTGAACCATTGCTCCTAGGGGAAATACAGGGTTAGGTTCCTGCGAGCCTCTGGTCACAACAGCTTTCATCAACTGATCAAGACATAACCTGTTATATATGTTTCATTTAAGACTGCTGGTTCATTAACAATGAATTCACCAAGCAGCACAATCATGCCTGAATATAGCCTTTCTAATGTCCACAATCATAAATATAGCATTTTTCCATGTTCTGTAAATCATTCAAACAATTTCCATGAGCATAATCACAGCTTTTGTGTGCTTATAAATATTAGACAATAACTCAGTCTTATGTTTGGAGGTCATTTTATTTATTTATTTATTATTTATTTATTTATTTATTTATTTAGTGTGTGTGTGTGTGAGAGACAAGATTTCTCTATGTAGTCCTGACTGTCCAGGGACTCACTATGTAGATCAGATTGGCCTCAATTGCTTCCTGAATCCTGCCTGGGATTAAAGGCTTGCACCACTGCACCTGCCTGGAGGTCAACTTTTTAAAAAGCAAAACTATCAAGAAAAAGTCAAAGTGAAATAATAGTGGCTTTGACAGGACAGACAAGATGCCTACTTATGAGAAGTGAAAAATCAGGTAAAATGTTCTTGTCGGGCTCCAACTGGGAAGATGTGTGTAGGTCCACACGAACTTATTACCACCTTGTAGAAGTCCATATCTGCTAGGACGGCCTTACCCACATACTGACTCTGGTGTTACACGTATTTTAGTTTGTGGAAAATCTCAAGTGTACAATCCAGAAATGCTGGTGAATGCATGGTATTCAGAAGAACATCTAAGCAACAATGCATTTAAGAGACTCCACTTAGTTGTCTGGCTTTGAGAAATAAAACACAGTGAGTGAAAAAATGACAGAATTGATGAGCTATCTTAAAAACCTTCTATTATCAAAGAACTGTTTCTTCTGAAATTACTTACTTGTGTGGGCCATGGTATATGCATGTGTGTGTATGCTCACATGCACATATGAACTAGAGGGGGCAGTGCATGGGTGTCCCCCTTTATCACTCCCTCTTCTACCCTATCCTTTGAGGCCACAGTCTCTCCTAGAACCTGGATGGAAGCTTACAGCTTGAGTGTTTGTGTTCTGTCAGGAAGGCAGGAAGCCACAGTGCTCCTGCTGTCTCTGCCCACTGCCATAACAGGGTGACAGGCACATCATGGGACCACATTTGGTTTGCTCTGTAAATGCTCAGGATGCAAACTCAGGTCTTCAAGGCTGCACAGCATATGTTTCAGTCACTGAGTCATCTCTCGAGCCCCTAACTTATATTTATAAAGTCCATTTTTCTAAAATGGAATGCATACTATAGTTCTTCTTAGACAATTTAAAATGCACTTCATTAGGATTATTTTTACAGCTAAACTCCAGTGATACTGGGTTCTTTTAGGACCATCTATTTCTAATCTACCTCTCATTCATTCATTCATTCATTCATTCATTCATTCATTCATCAGCCACTTATGGAGAGCCTATCATGTTCCAGACACTTTGACGTGGTTATATACTTGATTCAAAATCAACTTCAATAAAGCCGAAATCCCTGTCTTCTTGATGCTTCTATTCCAGTCGGGGTAGAATTTAACCGTTTTCTAATGAAAAATAAATTGCAAGATGTAAAACCACATTAAAAAAAAACAAATGAATGGTGAAAATATGAAGTTTCACTTATTAGATATATGATTAGACATAAGAAAAAAAAACTCAACAAAATTCTCTGAGCCAGTACTTAACTAGCATCCTAATAGGTAGGAAATGGGGAGAAGAGCATTTCAAGCAAGAAAGAGCATGTCCAAATGCACAGAAGCTTAAAGAAATACACAAAATTGGAGTAACTAAAAAGCCAACGAGGCAATAGCATCAACAAAAAACGCAAGAGGTAAGAAAGGACCATATCATGCCAAACCTTCTAGGTGATAGTATGGAGTATAGACTTTATGCTAAAATAATATTCTCAAACTCGAGACAGAGTTGTTCAATTTATGCTTTAAGATTTATTTTGTTGCTCTGTACATCAGTGGGAGGCCAGAAACAATAGGAGGAAAATGTATTCTAGACAGCAAATCACCAGGCTAAACTCAGATGGATGCTTGCCTGATTTCCTTTAATAACAGTCTGTATTTTGCAGTTTCATTCACTACCACACAGCTCCCACTTTCTACATTTTGTCTCAGGAAAATGACTGCATGTCTGCAACAGCTGCACTGTGTCTTCCTAACCTGGCTACAAGAACGTAGTTTGAGGAAAACCGTTTGCTATGTTAAGCAAAAAGCTGTATTAGGGTGTAACTAATGGGGGATACTGAATAAAAAGATCAGAAGGAAATACAACAAAATTTACTTATTATCACCTGTAGGTCATGGGCATTTAATCTACTACCTATTTTTTTAAACATTTTTATCAATTTGCCATCTTTGTTTCTCACACAGTACGTATAGGCTGCTTTTGAAGTGGAAAGCAGTAAAAGGTATAAATAAATTTTAAAAGGCACTCACTAATACCTGAACCTCTCACATTTAAGTTTATTAATTTCAGTGCATTTGCTAGCAGTTAACTTGGTTGGCTACTCTGTGCCTTTTTTTTTCACTTACGTTGAGTTTATATTAGTAGCAATATTTCAGATAATAAAGTTAAGCTGCTGTTGTACTTTACTAAATTATTGAATCAGGTTTATAATGGTCATTCTCGCATCAGTTACTTACATAAAATATCTGAGTACTATAACAATTCAGCAACACTGAAAATCAAATAACTACAGAATTATTTGGTCTGGATTTTACTATAAAAATTGAAGTCACAGGGTTATTTACTTCAAATCTTTATAGAAATTTTAAATGAAAATTTGACCATGAACAAGTATACAAAAGGAGTATTAACAGAGCAAGCTATGACGGTTTTACCATATAATTACGTAAAACTTTATTTCAGGGCATATAATAGAGGTCACTGAATAAAGAGAATGTTTGTGTCTCTCCAAACTTTTCGGCTAAAATCTAAAGACCAATGTGACAATATCTGGATACAGGGCTTTTTGGTCATAAACATGGAATCCTAATGAACTGGACTCATACACTTTTAAAAACAGGTCAGAACGTTGTCTTCCTCTTTCTGCTGTGTTGAAGATACACAAAAAAGTCAGCAGTGTGCAAAATGGTCAAGACTCCACAGAAGCAGGTCACATTAGCATCCTGATCTCATGAATTCCAGGCTCCAGAACTGTGAGAGACAGGCTTCTGATTATACAAGCCACTCAGTTGATGGCACTGTTAGAGCAGCCCAAACTGACGAAGGTAGTAACTAATCACAATTTTACTTTTTATTCTAAATGTTCATAATTATATTAGGTGGGAAGAAATAATCCTCTGCTATTTGTTGAAAGATTTCAAAAAATATCATGAACATTCCAGGCCTGGAAGTTATTAAGGCACAGAGAGCAAGGACTCAAACATTCCTTAATGGCAGTAGCTGAAGATTTAAATCTTTCTTTTAGGTCTTAGGTCCCATTCACTGTGCATGTGAATAGTAGGTTCCTCTTACAGAAAGGAACTTCCAGATTGTTGACTCAGGAAACATGCATCCAATAACAGGCAAAAAGAATTCCAACAATTGAACACTAAGGTGTTATAACATCCTCCTTACTCTATATGGAAGGAGACAGCATTACAGTACATTTGACCAAATTATAATTTAATTTTAAGCTATTACTAAAGTGTGTATGACGTGTGTGTGTGTGTGTGTGTGTGTGTGTGTGTGTGTGTGTGTGTG
>CABHPQ010168249.1:18437-30558 GCA_902168405.1 Peromyscus aztecus | reverse complement strand
TTTTTTTTTTTTTCTCCTGAAAGTGGAGTCTTCAAGGTATTTTTTTTAACTTTATTTTTGAAATTACACTCATGATATTCATTAATTACACTCATGATATTAATCACATTTGTGGTATTCATATATTACATTCACAGTATTCATTCAATTATATATATATAATGTATATATATATATATATTTTTTTTTATTTTAAATGCTGAATGTCATTTATTTAAGGGGGGAGGAGGTCTTAAATACAGGCTTACAGCACAATGGGAGGACCCCAGAGGGCAGAAGTTCACTACTGATGTTTTACAATCTTGCTTCTAATCTGTTAATGCCCATTATTCAGGGTACCAGGCAAGGAACTTCCCTTAAGCATTCAGGAGGGTGGAACCTGGCAGGGAATTAGCATAGGGAAAATATCAAGGTCAAGGTCCGCAAGCAAGACAACAGTTACCCAAAACGGGGGCCAGGGCCTTACAGGTCCCCCTTTTATTAAAAAATGAGCTTCTGACTTGGGTTGCATGGGACGTCAGCAGGTCACCTTACCCGTCATGGAGACGCCTGCCCAGGCCACACAGGTGCTCTGTCTTAGGTTGGTGAGTGCCCCCCAGGCATTACCCGTCTCTGAATACTCATTTTCATACAGGCTCAATCGTGTGTGAGCTGCAGAGTTAACTGCTGCCAAAGATCTCAAAGTGGCACTGGGCTTGCAATCTGTGTGTTCGACACAGAAAAGACCAACAGAGGTCCTATTTCACCCATAGCCAGTAGGCTAAAGGCCACTGAGCCATTCCCTTCCTTAACAAGCCATACTGTACATTGGTGTCCTTGTATGATAGTATCCCAAAAGCAACTGGAACTTGAGTTTATAAATTTATAATTTTCAAAGCCAATCGGGATGTATATAGCTATTGAATTAAATTTATCATGCCCAATAGAATGAGAGATTAACTAACTGTGGTAGCTACTTTTGTTGCCAGGGTCTCCATTGTGCTAGCTGTAGTAAGCAATTATGAAATGGTAATCCCAGAAAGAGTAGCAGTGGTGGGCGCCATTGCTATAACGGAAACAGCAGCAGCAGCCATGTCAAATTCTCTTCTGGATTGTGTGGACATCCACTGGCATGGATACAACTCCAGTAACACGTACCGCCAAGGCCCATTTTTCTTGATCCCAGCACGACTTTAGCTGGCAGCTCTTCTGGAGAATCCATTCTTATGGTTACAGTTCCTAGGCTTACATTAATGCGTGGCAAGCACTTTTACCCACTGAGCCATCTTACAGCCCCCCAAAATGTATTTCTGCTGAGACAGGTGAAAGGTAGCAAACCAAAGCAAAGTGAGAGATAGGGAAATGAAAGCGTCAAGAGAAATGCATGCATGAGGTTTACACTAAGCAAACAAGGAAAATGAACAGCAAGGTGGCACACAAACCATCCTGAGTCAACAGTACCCTGTGTTCATGCAAACCCACTATTCAAATGTCTGAAGACTGGAACCTATCACTTACCTCTGTGCAAAGAGGGGCCAAGCAAACTTCAAAACAAAAGGTAACTTTCATTACAATAGAAAGTCAAGAATTCTTTGGCTCAAGTGAGTGGTTAGAGAAAGCTGTTCACTCTACTATACAAAGAACACAATTTCTTAGGATTGTCCTTCTGAAGGTGAGAGACTGGAAGTCTAAGAGCATCAGGCTCTTTAGAGTTGTTTTTCAAGGTCAGCAATAAACTTCATGGGTTAGGCCTAAGAGATGCTACTCACTACACTACTCAGTTTCTTGTTAAAGGAGAAATCCCTTCAAACAAGTCTGGTAATCTTTTTTTTTTGCCTGGTTTTTCGAGACAGGGTTTCTCTGTGTAGTTTTGCGCCTTTCCTGGAACTCACTTTGTAGACCAGGCTGGCCTCGAACTCACAGAGATCCACCTGCCTCTGCCTTCCGAGTGCTGGGATTAAAGGTGTGTGCCACCACCGCCCGGCAAGTCTGGTAATCTTAAAAAAGTACAACTAACATTTCATAAAATAGTGTCTGGCCGAGTAAACCTGCAGGTGAACCAGATGGGTTCAAGGTTCAGATTTTGTAGTATTTGCATACACATGGTATCCTGGGGTTAGAATACAAATCTAATTATGGAATTCATTTGTTTTAATATATATAAAGTCTGAAGGCAATTTGTGTTTTCAATGTACATACACTTTTACTTTTACCTGAAACATGAAGTGTCAAGCTGTCTACTTGTGGGATTGTGAAGGCCTAGACTTTATAGGCTCAGGAATATGCCATGATAACTCGAACGGATACAGAGCAGTATCCTCCTATAGACATCCTGTCTGCTATTTAAAGGAAAGCCTAACAGGATCCAGATACTCCTGCAGACATCCTGTCTGCTGTTTACACAGGCAAGGAAAGCGTAACAGGATCCTGTCTATGGTTTATGGCCCTTGGAGATATCTAGATAATCCTGCTGAGCAGTCCAGATAATCCTGTCCAGGGGGTTGTGGTTCCCCACCAAAAGTCTAGACCAATATTCAAAAAATCACCTTGCCCCTTCTACCCAATCCCAAATTGCCAATTCCTGGCTTGTGGTTTTTCCCTATAAAAAACCCTCTACACCTGGGCTCCTGGCCATCACCACATTTCCTTCCATCTGCCGTGTGGTGGCCCAGGTTGAACCTGAATAAAAGGACCCTTATGTGCTTGCATTGGAAACCAGATCCTTGGTGTCTCTGGGGGTTTCGTGAAACAGGTACAACAGTATTACACAGATGTTTAAAAAGTTTCAGACTTTAGATAATTTTAGATTTGGGAATTTTAGATTCTGAATGGTCACTATATATTCTCCTATTAAAGACTGAAAGGATGAACATAAAACACATGGAATAAATTTAATTTCAAATGACAAGGTAAGAGGTATATAGACTAAGAAATAAGATAGTATTTAAATTTTACTTCATAGTATGCTTCTGGAATTAAAATTAGTGTTGATGTGCCTTTTGATATAAATGTGCCTTTCAGAATATAAATGGCTAGGTGCCTAAGAACACAGTAAGTGAAGAGAAATCATACACTAGCTGTAACTACCTGTGTGTATGTGTATGTATGCGAGTATATCCTACATGTACACGACACTCTAAAAGACAAAACACTGCAGGGAAAAAGGCAAAGAAGATAATCCTAAATTATTCCACTGCCAAGAGAAACCACACTTCTACTTGTAGTTAGATAACCGCATCACATCTGAAACCCTGTTCACTGTGACAGCTCCAGGACAAGATGTGGAGCACAAGAGAAGCCATCAATCAAGCAAATACAGGACTTCACCCCTTACACTTGGTGGTATGTACCAAAAAACCTTAGTGGGTACTCTTGAAACTACAGACACTATCAAACCCTATAGATGCTATGATTTTTCTTACATATACTTACTGGTAAAGTTTAATTTATAAATTAGATACAGTAACAATGAATAACAAGCAGCAAAATTATAGCAAATTACAGCAAGATACTGTAATAAAGTTGTTACTATTGCCTCTCATAATCTCACTGTACTACCCTGACCCTTCTTGTGATGGAGTGAGGTAATACAACACCTAGATGACCAGATGAAGTGAGGGGTAAATGATGTGGGCAACCTAATCTAATGTAAATATGATTTAAATGCAGCCCTCTGATACCACACAAGTAAGCCTCATCCTCTGGCATGGGTCTAGAGTGAATAACAGGTAGGTAGTATGCAGTGTGGTCAGTTACAAACAGACTGCAGTTTCATTATGCTACTCAGAATGATGTGTCATTTAAAAGATAAACGGTTTCTTTCTGAGTTTTTCCCATTCAGTGTTTTCAGATTCTGATGGACTGTAGTGGAAAGTAAAATCACAGGTTTGGGTGAAAACTCTTGCACTAGACTATGACTTGGGCTTATAAAGGAAGGTCTGGAGCTATTTATTTCTCATTATATGGACCTGAGTAAATTACAACTTGTTTTCCCACATGTAAAAATGGAATACCCTCTATTCTTTTATATATATATATATATATATATTATATATATATATAAATTCACTAATCTTGTTTTTATTTCCGAGGTACAATGAAAACAACATTTCCGCTTCCCCTACCTTTAGCTGGCCCTAGTCAAAAGGCTGCAGTTTATGAAATCAATCAGTCTATTTCTAAGGTTGATACCTCAGAATCTCTAGATCCATAGTCCACCCTCTTTTCATTTGTCAACCAGCACAGCAGTTGACAGAAGACTCTAAGGTCATGGGAGGAACACTAAAGCCCCAACAAGCAAGACAGCTAGAACACCTATACTTCACCACTGAAAAGGTAACTAAATTCCTTAATCACCATTTTGATGAAGAGTTCACCTGAAGAGCTGCCCAATCACACCGATTCCCCATGTGATCCCATTCCCGTCTGGCAGAAGCAAAGCCTATATTAATTCATACGCACTGGGATTCTGGAGGTTATAAACATGTTCCAATGCATCTCTTTTCCTACTTTACTCAGAATATCCAAATGAGACACTAGATTTTAAAAAATTTGTCAGTACACATTATATAAATACAAAGGTATATCAGTATACACATTATATAAATACAAAGGTAATATCAATGGAATTAAACCAGATTTAAGGCTTTACAGGGTTTTTTTTGAACAAAAAAACCTACTGTTAAAAATTACAGTAATGTTATAAAATAATAAAATTTTTACATTAAAAGTCTTGTTAATTTTAAAAACTGCTTATTTTGTTAGGTACAGTTGCTTATTCCTTGAAGGTACTGACTCCTTTGGAAAACTGTCTTAACTATGATGTCAATCACTTGGCTCAAGTGCCTCTGTAATCTCTGCACTTCAAAGACACAGGGTCAAAGAAATAGAGGACATAAGTTAACAGCAACCTAAGCCCTAAGTTTTAAGAAAATTATGATTTATTTATATTATCATGAAATAAAAGAACAGTAAGATATACACAAAAAGTTAAAAAAAACCACCCAAATTTTTAGCATACTATTGATTAGTGGTATCTATACATGTATTCATTCACATAAATGATCTTACTAAACAGGTCTATTAAACACAGTAATTCCCAAGTCATCCTATAATAGTTTTCATTTGCTCAAATGGCTTCCAATGAAAACTATCATTTATGATCACTAGTACATAAGCCACTAAGAAGATATCTGAGTGTTTTTCAATTTTAACACAGTATGGTTTCATATCACTGAAGGTTGGCAAAATAGAAATTATTCTAAATGTTATAAAATACATGATCTTATTCTACTAGATTAGTTGACAGTGCTGAGAGTTTGCTTTTGTGACTCCAAAATATCAGTGTCAAACTTTACAAATGTAGATAACATTAAAACATGAGTCAAAACAGTAGGGATGTGAAATAACAGAGACATAACCTTACTAGAATATATGTCTATTAATACACTTCATTTAGCATTAAAGGCAGCCTTTATCAATACAAAATACAATCTGTTAAGGAGAATAAGTTAAAAAGACACATTCTTGTAAAAGATCAAACTTTGAGTGATGGGATATAGCTCAGCGAGAGCCCTGCATATATATGACCCTGGGCTCAATTCCCAGCACCACAAAAAAAGAAAAACTTTGTAACACATTACTCCAATATTAACAAGTTGGGGTTTTTATATATATATATTTTAAGGTTTTGTATGTTTAGAACTTTATCATTTGCTTAGAACTAATGATAATTTGCACAGCTGTTATTTTTCATAATCTATGGAATGCAAAATAAGCAAACAAGATTATGGAAGGTATATTAAGCCGACATAACAAAATTTCAGTCACAGATGATGGATCTGTACATGAGCTTATCAATTTTATCAAAAAATTTCATCACTCTTTATTTAAAAAATACATTTAAACAGCTTATTTCACATTATCAGTACATATACAAATGTGCAGTATTAAAAACTTTAAGTCTGAATACTTTTCTACATTTGACTATCACAAGAGAAAAGTATGAAACATAGCAGACATGAGTAAAATGGGAAATAAATCAGACGAAGGAAACTTCGTTTTTAAAGAGAATAGCCTATTAAATTAAAGGCTCATTTGTCTTGCTGCATAAGGAAGTAATAGTAAGAGAGCCACCCACCGTCTTCAGATTTCAAAAGGTCTCAGCAAAAGAAAATAGTTGACATTTGGTCATCTACCAAATTTATTACTGACCTTTCATTAACTGCACAGGAAATACATATGGCCTATATTTCTGTGTATAGATTTTCTGTAATTATATCATCTAATTTCTTTTCTTCTGATTTCGTTATATTATACAAATTCTAGTGTGTCAACCTAGGTCTTTTCTTAGAAGCAGTGGGGATAAACAATATTAAGTTTACAGTACAATAGATAAATTTAAATAATACCACATAATTCCACTCCATCCTTACTGAATTAAGATTAAAATTATCTGCAATCAAACAAAGAACATCTAGTTTTTAATACTAATTTTTTAACTAAACCACCAAAAGCAGGACATTTTTTTTTTCTAATTTCTTTCTAACATTTAATTAAGCACTTGGATTTCTAACTTTTCACCCTCTTGCTGACCCGCTTGCTTTTTTTTTTTTTTTTTTTTTTTCCGGTTTTTTGAGACAGGGTTTCTCTGTGTAGTCCTGGCTGTCCTGGAACTCACTCTGTAGCCCAGGCTGGCTTCAAACTCACAGAGTTCCATCTGCCTCTGCCTCCTGAGTGCCAGGATTAAAGACGTGCACCACCACTGCCTGGCTGCTGATCAGCTTTTAAAGGTAACTAGAAAAAAAAACAAAAAAACAAAACCAAAAAACAAAAAACAAAAAAACTTCCTTGTCTCAGTGGCCAGGAAATAGATGGAAGCAGGAAAAAGGAAACAGAATCTGAATTGTTACTGCTTGCCCTGCTGCCTCTGTGCAACACATATAAACTAGCATGTCAAGAGAAAGAAAGTCAGATTTTCTCACAACATTCCTTGTTGTTATTTTAGAAACAGATTTGAATTAGTACTTGGAGGAAGTTATTCAGCTTGTAAGCTGAATGGAGACTGCAGGTGCCAGGTATTATGCAGGTGAGGGGGTACATGTTTACAATCCTAGTACTTGGGAGGCAGAAAGAGAACGATGGGGAACTGAAGGTATCTTACTCTAGGCCAGGCTGGGTTACACAAAACCTCATCTCAAAACAAGAAAGTGCCCATTACAGTCAGCCTATCCCTTACTTACCTGCCATTACAGAGTAGCCAACGAGCAAGAGAATAGTGAGGTATAATCTTCTGCATGACACTGGCCATCACCATGGTAACAACCAGCTGTATACCTATCACACCCTGTGTGAAAAACAAATAAATTTAACAATAAATTAATTAATGTTTGGGGACCCTGCTGGAAAGCTCTCTATATATTTTGAAAATGTACAGAAAATTGACTTTAACAATAAAATATCTCATTCTTGTGGCAGTTAGGTATTCAAGATCACATACTTCCTTTAAACTTAAAGCACAGTAGGGGATATGTCACTCCACAGTCTTCTTCAAATTACCAAAGTGATTGGTATGTGCATGCATGTGAGTACAAGTAAAATAAACTAAACATTAAACATTTATTCCCAATAGATACTCTATATAAATTAAGGTATCTGGTCAATTTTGGTAAAAATTTGGAGGTGCTGAGAAGGTACAGTCTTTTGTGTTTGCATGAAATGTTCTGTAAATATGTTAGGTTCATTTGGCTTTTAACGTCTGTGAGCACCAGCATTTCTCTGTTCAGTGTTAGTTTGGATGGTCTGTCTAACTGGTGAGAGGGAGGTAGTGAAATCTCGGTGGGAGTCAATCAGTGTGTACGGGTCAACATGTGATTTAAGCTGTAGTAGGATTCCTTTTATTAACTTGGTGCGCTTGTGTTTGGTGCACAAATATTACGAATTTAAATGTCATCCTTGATAAGTATGTAGTGTCCTGTCCTATATATCTGCTGATTGGTTTTGGTTTGAAGTCTTTCTGTCAAATATTAAATATTAAAATGGCTATACCAGCTAGCTTCTTAGATCCATTTGCTTGGAATATCTTTTTCTATCCTTTTATCATCATCCCTGAGGTGATGTCTATCCTTGATGTTAAGGTGTGTTTCTGGGATGCAGTAAAAGAATGAATTCCATTTTTTTGCTTTCATTCTGCTAATCTATGTCTTTTTACTTGGTAATTGAGACCACTGATGTTGAGAGATAACAATGAAGCAGTGTTCACTGATTCCTGTTCATTTGTATGTATACACACACATGATTCCCCTCTCTTGATTTGCTGGTCTGGGATTATTATTTCTTGTGTTTTGCTGGGTGTGGTTCACCTCTTTAGGTTGGGATTCTCCTTCTAGTGCCTTCTGTTGGGCTTAAGATAAATACTGCTTAAATTTGGTGAACAACCCAGGCTGTTACCAGGACTATAGGCTGTCCTCCACAAAACTGATGGCAAGGCCCTATTACTGAAAACAACACCTACAAAACTCCTGAACATGGAGAAGTCAAGCTGCTGCCTACACAGAGTGTTCTACATGCTAGCATCTTTGGTAAAAGAAGGTACTCTGCATGCTACCAAAGAGGAAATGAAAACACCAAGCCAGTTACAAACCCTTTGATCTACAAAGGTATCCTGACCCCAAGATATGCTACTACAATGAGAGCACAAAGATTCTTGGGAGTAACCAACCAATATCAGTTTGACTTAAGGTCCACTCCATGAGATGGAACCCTTACCCAACACTGCTTGGGTGACCAAGAATCTGAAACTAGATAGCCCAGGGACCTAGGGAAAAATCAAATACTACTGTTCTAGGAAAAGAATACAACATTAAACTGACTCCTAATGACATTATGCTATACATATATATCCATGCCTTGTTCAATCATCATCAGAGAAGCTTCCTCCTACAGCAGAGGAGAAGAAATAGAGATCCACAGACAGACATTATGCAGTGAGAGACCTTGGAACACTCAGGCCTAAACAGGATATCTCTATCAAGTCTCTGCCCTCAGGGTTCAGGAAACTTTGCAGAAGAGGTAGGCATAAAGAGTGCAAGAGTCAGAGGGGATGGAGTACACCAAGGAAACAAGGCCCTCTCCAGCAACAGGACCGAAGCACATATGAACTCACAGAGACTGAGGCAGAATGCACTGTGCCTGCACAGGTCTGCAACAGATGGGGTCCTAGACCTGAAAGGAGAAGTTAACACATGTGCTATTCTTTACCCAGAAGCAATGTCCAAGTGATAACCACTTGCAAATGAAAATTTAGGTTTCTCTAAGAGATTCTCATGGGGGGGGGGAACACGGACAAACTACTCCTAAGGGTAGGCTGTAAGCCCAGCAGTAGATGGCCAATGTAAAATGAACTCAAGGGTATCTTTGGAGGTTCCTTGTCTCATAATGTTGTGTCAGGGCTTTATTTTTTTTTAATTATATATATCTTTTCTATCTTTTACCCTACAGGTACTTTGTGTATGTATTTAAGGATTCTAGTTTATTTTTTTTTAACGTGATTTCTAAGTAACAAGTGAGTCTCTCTATCTACTTATGTTTCTTATGACTTTTCCTGGGCTCTTTTCCTTCTGTTTGTTTTTTCCTATTCCAATGTGTAAGTTTTTCTTTTATCGGATTTTATTTCATTTTCAGGCTGAAGAGTTGGTGAGGTAAGAGATGGCTATGGCTTATTCTTTTGTCTCTCTGATCTTTCACCATTTACCCAAATATCTGGCTCTGGGTTCTTATCATTAAGACCAATTAGAATTCACACTACAAGGCATAGTGGTGAACGCTAAAAAAAAAAAAAAAAAAAAAAACTGAGGTAGGAACACTGAGAGTCAGAAGCCGAAGTAGACTATCTTACCTGAGAGAGAGAGACAAACAAAAAACAAGGAAACACAAAAAATGAAACAGTCTTTAGTTCAAGACTACCGATCAAAGCGAATGGTTGAAGAGCACTAGCTGCATGAAGCGCGACGGCAGAACTGTGACTGTTTTCTCTTCAAGTTCTCAATCTAACAGCCGTGACTTTGGCACACCATTCAAACACTCTGTACCTGCGTTTCCTTGTCCATACACAGATAATAATTCAATCTACTTCACTGAACTGTTACAGACCAAGAATAAGTCCACACGACTATTATTTGTTGTAGCGATTACCACCATTAAATTTCTCAAGTAAAGGAGTTGAGAGGTGGTTCTTGAACAGGACTATTTTTTAAATGTCTACCAAATCTATTTCAACTCTACTTTATTTCTAGATATTTTAATGTCTTCAATTCTGGCAACTGGATTACAGATAGGGCATCTTTCATTTTACTTCACATCCAACATTACATTTTTTTACTTTACATTCTCTAGTCGTTTTCCTATAGGTTGTAACAGAAGTTCTGCAATCTCTATACTCTAAATATAATCACAGAAAACTCTTCAACAGTATGCCAGAAGGTTGGTTTATTTGAAATTACAGATTTACAGTTAGTAAAGTGTTGTAGACAAAAGTGAGCCTCACTCGACCTGGCCTTGAAAACAGTGACAGTAGCCCAGAGTCCAAGGTCAACGGTGCAAACTCTCAGACACAAAGACAATTAAACAGTTCAGTCATTTCTGTCCTCAATAGTAAAACCACATTTTAGTTGCATTTAATGAAAGTCACGACTATAAAAAGCTATTCCAGCAAGATTGATCTAGAAGATGTATACGATAGAATGTGATAACTGGAAGAGGATACTGCTCTTCTTCCTTCAAATCACAAACTGTTAAAGATGTAGACCATGTAAGTAAAGCACAAATAAACCAACAAAAATCAGAGAAACAGATTTAATGATCCCAATTAGAAAATAATGACGCTGTACTTTGGTACCCAGAGGAGAAAAGCAGTCTAGAGATGATGCTGAAAAATTCAGAAACTGATCAAATATGGAGCCAAGAGAGAATTAAGGAATTCCTCACCTTGAGAAAGGCAAATGCTATAGTAAAAGAAAGCTGGTATATTCTCAGTATTCTAGTTCATGTACGACTAACAACTGATCAATGCAAAAGCATAACTCTAATCTGTTCAATTTACTACGTTACTTTCCTCTTCTGAAACGAAGCAGAAAATAGCTTTCCAAAACCTCATCTACCTGCTGTGCTAAACACATTATTACATAACAGGAATCTTTCAGCTTTCTAAGAGAAATCACTAAGTCTTTCCTAGAACATGTCACTGTTGGATGACTAAAAATGTCATACTAAAAGGGAACGTAACTTTTACACTAACACAGGAATCTACATAAAAGAGATCATTTTGAAATTATACGAAAAATATTTGGCCACAGTTATTCCTTTTAACACATACAGGAAGAATACCTGGAGTACACTGTCAAAATTGTAAATCTGGGGGAACTGTCTCATTGATTTACTATTTTACTAGTACTAACTTAGAAATTAGCAACTGTAATATTCTTATCAGATTTGAACATTTTTAAAGTCTCTTAAATGTATGAATATTTTTCATTATTTCTTTAATGGAATATTGAAATAAATTTAACTCTGGAGTTAAACAAATTTCACAACATAAAACTTTTAAACTGATGCACTGAAGCTACAAAGACCATCAGAGTTGAATCTCAAACATGCCGCATGAAGTCTTAATGCTTTTATTAATGCTTCAAAACAATAATTTGGCCAAACAGTTTCTATCTGGATCCACTGTCTCTAGGTTCAGATTCCCTTGATAACTGGAACTGGGAAAATTAACTTATGAAATAGTTTAGAGACCCAAGACTTGAATAAAGCCTGCAGTACCTTGGTGTGAACCTTTCCAAGTCTACTAACCTGAGGTCATGGAAAGCAGGGAAAAGTTACATCTTTAGTATCTAGAAGAATGATCATTTCAATTTTTGTCATTAATAGTTTCTGGGTAAAAAAAATTTTATCAATGAAAATTAATTAATTCTCCAATAAATAAAATATATACCAAACACCAATAGTTTCTTCTGCTTGTCAACAATGGAAACAAAACTTCAATAATAAAATACAAACACGCTGCAGTTTTAAATTTCAAACTTTGAAAATGATGTCACCCTCAGAGGAGTTGACATTTTGTTATGTTTCATTAAACTAGCTC
>CABHPQ010168249.1:0-18337 GCA_902168405.1 Peromyscus aztecus | reverse complement strand
CTCTCCTGCTGACAAACCAATTGAAAGGAAGCACACATTGTTTACTATTAGAGGGCATATTTGCATATAAACTTGGGACTCAGATCACCCCAAATGGTTTCAATTATCATCTCCTTTACAAAAAAGAGAAAGGCTATTTATTAACTATGGACCTTCTCATTTTTTTTGTTTATTTCTCAAGTGTTTAAAACATTTTAGTGACTTTTAGCAACACATACTGAGGCATGTAAAAAATCAATTTTACTCCAAAAGAATAGGAAATTTATTTCAATCTAGATTAATAAAAATCTTAAGAACTCACACTTTAAGTATTTAAACAAACCTTCTCTAGACAATTAACAAAGGGAAGTGGAATCTAAATGACCAAAATCATACAACTACCTGGTTACAGACTTAACTAGAACCCAGGAACCTAATTTCAAATGTAATGATTTTTCTACTAAAGTCTATTGAGTTCACTTAATTAACATGTATTAAGGAACAAGCTTTATGGCACTTTAGAATACTAGAAGCAAGGAAATGTGCATGTTCTTGACCTTTAATGAGCAGTTAGCACATAGCTGTGATGAGAGATACACATTATATTCAAAAGTGATAAGCAGATAGGAAGTCTATGGTAACAGAACAAAAGGAGAGAGAAATTGAGAACAAACTTATGAAAGGTCACTTTGGAAGGTCAAGCTCTAATCAAGAGGCAGAAGTTTGGTCAATCAAACACTGCTAACTACCTTAAGAGAAAGATAGAGGGCAAAACCAGATATTGAAAGGTAAGAGTACCAGATTTAAAATTTAACCTTAATGCTATACCACCATGAAAAGTGATAGGATATGATGAGTAGTTAAGAAAAAATCCCTTTGGATACCAAGAACAAATGAGGAAGAGAAGAGAGCCCAGCAGCACTGAGACAATTGACCCGAATCCGAGAAGAGGACCTACAGATCAAGTAGGAAGCAGGGAAGCCCTGTCTCTTACTTTAGTGACAAGAACTATGTGTGTCTGTGTCTGTGGTGTCACAGACATAACTGAATAATTTCGAACAATAAAGCACTACAAGTCCAATCATATCATCACAGAAATAAGTATAAATCTAAAAAACAAAAGTACATTTTCTTGCTGGTTATTATGATATAAGCCTATAATCCCAAGAAGCTGAAGCAGGAAGATTACAAGTTTGAAGCTAGGCTTGGCCAGAAAGTTGGTGTTCTGCCTGGGCTACACAGTGAGAACCTGTTTCAAAACAAACAAAACCCCCTCAAAACTCTCTAACATACAGCTGATACCTTGCTGGCTATGATCAGGAACTTAGAACAAAAATACGTGTTTTTACTGACAGTTAACCCCCCAGCACTCAGAACAATATCATTTAGAATAATTTAGAGCACATAGTACAGCACGTGATATCTGAATGAAGTCACTGTAAAGAATATGTTATCAAAACTTATAATCCAAGATTAACATATAAGGGAATATCACATAAGATAACTGATAGAATTCCTAGCCACTCCCCCATGAATGAGCACGTGCTGGTAAGAACCTTAGTCATTCTGGGGGCCTTATGTCCATATGCAGAGTGATCACGGAATCTATGCACATGCGTGGCGCAGCTATGTAAGCCCATATGCTCATGCGTGGAGGAATCCATAAAAGCAGATCCAGCACACCCTTCCCCCCCTTCTTCCCCCCAATCTTCCAATAGGTCTAAGCACATCCCTTCTGTCCCCCTTCCCCTAATAAACTCTTACAGTGGGTTTTGTTGTGCCTCATAGTTTTTCTTGCATGGTAAAGAACACTGCATAATAAATAACAATAACATTTGGGCACAAACTTGCACATTATAAAGAAGTGCTATAGAAATTTTAAAACTGGCTAATGTAGTGGGTAGCTGTTGCAGCTTTGACCTGGAAGTACTACCTCCAGTGAGGCTTCCATAACTGTCACGCCTATCTATGGCCTACCCCGGAGGTGGGGACGAGACAGGAGCCCTTAACACCCGAGGTCCGGATATGCCGGCTCTCTTGGTTCCTGATGATCCTGGATGCTGGATGGTAGACCAAGTAGAGTTCTCCAGAGAACCCCACTGGACTGTACCTCACCTCTCCTGGATCCTGTAACCAACCCCTTTACTAGCTGTAAGTTACCCCCCCCCAATAAACCTCCTTTTTAATTACATGGACTTGCCTTAATAATTGCCCCGAAACGGTAAGAAAGCTTCATAGGAATGGGAAAACCTAAGATGGAAATTGAAATTTCAGACAAATAAAAGGAAATTGCAGGCTAAATGACAAACATAAATATGAGTGAGGGTGTGTGTGTGTGTGTGTGTGTGTGTGTGTGTGTGTGTGTGTGTGTGTTGTCCCGAATATGAAATGTAATGTTCCCTCAAAGGTTCATGCTGAATACAGGATTCATCTCCAGGTGGTTAATCTAATCATGATAATGAAGGCTCAAAGTTAATTCAGTGCACAAACATCAAAGTCATACTTTGATGGCATTACTGGGAGGTGGTAGGAACCAAGAGGTAGGTGGGCACTGATTACAGGAAATGTGTCTTTAACGGTACAACTTGTTCCAGCCCCTTCCCATCTGCCTTTCTGCCTTCCTTTGCCATGAAATGTGCTCTCCTTCCTTGCCACAGCATCAGAAACAATGGAGCAGCTGACATGGACTGACACTTCTAACACTGTAACCAAAATAAACCTTTCCTTCCTACAATGTTTTTGCCAGGTATTCTGCCACGGCAACAAAGCATCTAATATAGAAATATTTAACTTCATTTCCTGTTTGATGAAACTATCACTTTAGAAGTCTAAGCAGTCAGAAACAGGGCAATGAACATTACATGAACAAAATCAGACACGTTAGTAAACTGCTTAATCAAAGAGAAACTCTAAGACAAAAGGGCAGTTAAAACCAGGAGGAATGAATAGAGACCACTCAGACAAAAATCAAACTGAGTATGATCGAGTGTAAAGGATAACAACAGGATACAGCTGAGGAAGGAAGGCTCAATGGTATGGCAAGCTGTTTCCATGTGGATGACTGGGAGAATACAAGAGGTAGACTGAAAGATACCAAGAAGCAGCTGACAAGCCTCAGAGAGGCTTCCCAAGGACACTACTTGGCTACAGCCCAGCTTTTAGAAAATACACGGTTACTGGTGTGGTAAAGAAAATCAATTTGCTTGAGACAAGACTGGTGGAAATCAGGTTTGGAGGAGTGCTATGAGTTAATTTACAGAAAAATGTAAGCTAGTACGCATCAAATTTAAGGAGCCATTCAATTAATGTCTTAATGTTTGAGTTACACAAGTAACCCAACGTGCAGGCTGCTTGGTGAATTTAAACACAGAAAACAGCAAGTAACCCTGAAGGACATTTCACTGAGACAATGCTTAAAGACTGATGAAAAATGTATATGCAATAGATCTTTGTAGTGTGTAAAATATGTTTAACCCCAAACAATTCTGAATAAATATGTTTTACTTGGCTACTTAAACTGTTCTTTTTCTTTAGGCTTCCAAATGATAACATAAACCTATCTGCTCTTCAGATGAAAACTAATGAAATACTACTCCTTTTGACATGTAAAATACAACTGATATGGCTACACTCTAGAACTAGCAGGCCAAGGAGCCAAACAATATCTAAGTTCAATGTGAAAGGACATAACATTTCTTTCATTCTATGTTGATTTATCCAATTCTGGAAATGCTAACCACCCCACACCACCACCTACGAGCAAAAGTTGGTAATTTGTAAGATAAACGTCACTGCCTACTGTTATGGTAACCCTACAAGTTTAGGGAATAATTAAGCCTACAAAGGTGGTCTGGGAAATGTGGTAATATTTTGCTTTTGTTCTAACAAATAAAGCTTGCCTGGGGATCAGAGGTGGAGCTAGCCATTAGTGAACCACAGAGGTCTGGAGGTCTGTACAGATAAGAGACAGGAAGTGATATGGCTGGGCAGAGAGAGGAATATAAGGTGGGCAGAGACAGGAGCTCACCCCTTTTTGGTCTGAGGAGCTGTGGAGGTAAGAAGTGACGATGGCTGCTCCTTTACTTCTCTGATCTTTCATCATTTATCCTGATATCCGACTCCTAGTTTTATTAAGACCAATTAGAGTTCAAGTTACATCTGGTGTCCAACTTTGGGGCACAAATTAACAAAAAAGCCACTTGCCTATTGCTTTGCAGCTACTGGAACAAGCCAGAGCGGCACAAGGGGGTGTCAGAGTCACTAACCCCTGGCTAGGCTTTCCTCCCTTTTTTTCCCTAAGCCTCTGAGAGTGTTTGGGATTTTTCTGTTGCAGCCTCTCTGCAGCAAACTCCACAGGTGAGTGGGCTCTGGATGCTGCAGGAGTTAGCCCCTCACCACCAGTCAGCTCTGCTTTTAGGCACTCTCTGCCGCACATGTTCTTCCCCACAACCCCCTGTGCACGTTTTTCAGACAGCTGGTTCCCTCTCCTAGTGGGTTGTGGGTTTTCCCTGGGCGACTCCTCAGGCTGCTGCCACACTAGGCGGCTGCCCTGACACCCGCTTGGACTTCTACTGTTTTATGAAGCAGCAGTCAGCCTCACATTTCACCATCATCTTATTCAGCAGCAGCAGCACATTGGTGAAATAACTGGGAATTCTTAGAGGGAGGAATTAGTTAAAAAAAGTTTTTTTCCACATTAAAGAATGGGAAGCACTATTACAATGGAGGGAGTTAGGTCTCTATATGTTAATACACTGGACAGTTTGAAAATGGAACAATTACAGCCAGGACTACTTCACAGAGAATCCCTGTCTCAAAAAAAAAAAAGAAAATGGAACAATTAAATGAGAGGATTGATAAGTTTTAGGTTTAATGGGTAAAGCACTCCTGGGCGATTCCCTGGCCCCACAGAGAGGAGATGGGGATACGAGACCAGAAGAACCAAGAGTCTGTTTTCGGGGATGCCACTTATATACCCTGTGGGAGTAGTCTTGAGCGTCTCTGGGGGAGGAGCTGTGTTTGGCAGGCTTTGAGGGGGCGGGTTTAGGGAAAGAGATGGGGAGGTGAGTTGAAGTGGATCTTCCATCAGACTCGTTCCAAACATTCCAGACTCTTTGGGTATAGGGATGCCAGGGGTGGAGGTGGAGCGCCCACCCAAAAAAGGATAATTAATTTAGATGAGATTTATGTAATGTCAATTATAAACATTATCAGTTTTATCATTTTTGTTTTATCACTAAAAAAGTTGGTTAATGTGAGTGCTAAGATACAAGTTTTAGAAAAACTTATTAAAAACAAATAAAAGAGATATTCAGACCCAGACAGAGGAATCTAAAGGAGAACCAATCTCAGTGTTACATTATAAGGTTAGAGAAGAACAGCTTAAGGTTTTCAAACAACCAACTTTAATTAATCCAGAAACCTTACAGGAATTGTCAAATAATAGATATCCCTAAGGCAGTGTAAGAGCTAAATGAACTCCTGTGGAAATGTTAGATTTAAGGAAATTCAAGGAAGTGATAGTCTCATATGGCATGCATTCACCATTTATGAAGCAGATGTTAAACTTGTGGTCACCTTGTTATAGAATTGTCACTCAAGTCTGAAGAGACTTGGTTACAGCAGTCTTGGAGCCTGGTCCTCAATTACAGTGAAGGACCTGGTGGAAAGATGAGGCTAAGACCATTGAACAACGGAGTAGGGCTAGAGGTATGGAAATCTCTCAAGACCAACTTCTAGGAAAGGAAGATTATGCTAATGTACAAAGGCAATCTCTATATGATTACCACATCCTGGCTTTATGCCGTGCAGCAGTTTTGAATGCTTGGGACAGAACTGAAGAAGTAGGAAATAAAACTGAGTCATTTACTAAAGTTATACATGGCACAAAAGAAACCACTGATTTTTTTTTTTTTTTTACAAAGATTGACTTCAGCAGTAAATAGAATGATATCAAATTCAGAAGCTAGGTAAATAATAATTCAATCTCTAGCTTTTGAAAATGCTACTCTACAACACAAAAGGGTAATTAGGCCGTTAAAGGCAAGATCAGCATCCTTGGGTGAATGGATCTAAGATACAGTCAATATTGAATCTCATAACCATGATGCTGCTTGGATAGGTTTCCTGGTATTTACTCTGCCTGAAGGAGGCAGTGCTTCTTGTCATTGTAATGACCTCTTAAAGGAAAGGGAGAGGGGTCACAAGGCCCTTCTCCCTGCTTCCTGCTTCCTGGTGTGATCAAACTGGCAGGTGGATTCACTCCTGGTCAGATCAGAGGATGACTTCAGCTGTCTACTAGGTTCTGTATTCATGAGTGTATTTCCTCAATTTATCCTAATAAATTTCCCTAATATGCCTTAAGCAGACTCCCGTGGATTTCTCCAATTAGATAGGAGAGGTGATTTCCAGAGGTTTGAAGAAAACCAAAATGTCAAGCAATTCAATTGCAGTAAACAAGGTCACCTAAAAAGGGATTGTAAACAGAGTTTCTAGAAACAATGTTTTTTCTAAGAATAATTCAAAACAATGCCCCCCCCCCTTCTGGAGTATGCAGAAGGCGTGGTAAAGGCAGACATTGGACTAATGAATGTAGATCAACAAGGGACAAATAGTCAAGGTAACCCTTTGCTATTGGGAAACGCCTTGAGGGGTCTCTTGCAGGCCCCCATGTTAAACTTGGTTCAGTCATTTCCTGTCATTGTGGAGGAAACTCCTTCCCAGAGCAATTAAAGCATCTAATTAATGCCTAATGTAAAAAACCATACTGCTCTGGATGACAGGATAGCTATAGAAAATAAAACAAAAATTCCAGGAGAAACCAAAACAAGAGAGACCTCTTGATTAGAAGAGGTGATAATTCATCAAACAGCGTGGCCATTTAATCTAAACTAACATATAAAACTAACACATGCTTTTTATTTGATTAGATTTAACTTGCCATAAGGGAACCTCCCCAAAATTAGGTTTGGGGCAGGGTTTTGTTTTTGTCTTTTCTGTAGAATAAAGACATCTAGCTAAGGAATCTGAAGACCACTGGACAAATGAGACATGTGAAGAAAAAGGACATATCATCCAGAAAAAAATGTCCCAAGAAAAAGAGTAAATTGGCCTATTAGTATATCACATCTCCAACAGGAAAAAATTTCATAAATATTCCCAAATGTTTGTTTCTGCTGTTCTCTACAGACATATAATGCATATGGTCTTTTTGTAGTCTCCGTTTCAATTGAAAATTAAAGCTGGCCTTGGAGTTAAGAGTGTGGTTCTTTCCTTCTCTCTAAACCCAACCATGCTTGTTATAGTAAAATCCAAAATCTGTCTCATGTCAGAAGAGCCACCTGATATGGGACAGAAGAAAAACCAAAATTTAAGGACTATTTTATTGCCACTAATCTCATAATCCTTTCGTTTTATGTGGAATCTTTAACACTTTTCTTAAGGTATAAATATTATCTCAAAATTTATAATATATATATTTTTTAATCTTTTGTCATGATATTAATGGTCATATAGAGTACTAACTAATTCTAGGAAAAGGCTTCATCTAGCTTCCTGTACACAATTTCAGATTTGATTCTCTATCAGGTTAACTCAGAATTAAGTTTTAATATTCTGGATGTACATAACAAATATTGATCCTTTAACCTCTTTGAGATTTGCTGCATATGACATTTAAAATATTTAAGTTTTCTGCAATGAACCATGACCATGCCTAACAGCGACCTTTGAAGTCTCTAAAAGGAGGATGGGGCCTCACAATATTAATATGATAATACCACTAAGCTGAAAAAACACCACCTAAGATCAGCTTTGGACTACAAACTGCTCAGGACAATTTCAAGGTGGCTAGCTGAGATGATCCAGCCTCACAGACTACTCTAGCCAGGATTTAAGACAAGCCCTGCACTTTCCCATTACACAGAGACTGGATAACAAGTGATAGAGCTACCTCTCCCAGGACTTGATAATTAACCCAAATTTTTCTTTTCAGGATCCCCTAAAGATAACGTTGCCCCCAGACAGCAGGAAGTAATTTTAAGAGCACTATTCCCAAGAGGTGGTGTGGGTGGTTTTTTTGGTCTTTCAATGGGTTACAGATATTTGTCATTGTTTAGGTTGGTTGGTTACAAGTTGTTATTGGTAACTGTCAGGAAAAAGCTGAACAAAGGAGATTAGATCCAGGGATCTTGTTGTGAAAAGAAAAAAGGGGGATATAAATATGATAGGATAAAGGTAGATTATTGAATCTACTTTTAAACCAAAAAAGCAACTACTAGTTTTAAATATTTTACATTGATATGAGTTTTAGTATTTTGATACAAATTTGCGATTATTTTTGTTAGAACATACTGTATATACATTTCTACTCTTGTTCAAGGTATTGTGCCTATACAACTCACTTAACAATATAATGCAAATTTTTAGTGCTTCCAAGTTATTATTATCAACTATTTAGGATAATAAGGAAATGCAGGTTAGTAGTTAGTCACCTATTATAATCAAACTTATAGTCATGTTAGGCATGTTTTCAAGGTCAAACAGGTATGTTTTAGATAAAGAAGTGGTCTTCAAATACTTCAGAGATGGGCACTGAAGAAACCCCATGTGGAGTTTACTTTCTTTGTGGCAAAAGTTAGCCACTGGGCAAGAAATTGCCCTTGCCTCAACTGCTGACAGTATACTGTCCAAAATGGACAAGCAGGACACAAAGGAAAGTAACTGCCGAACTTTGCCAAGACAAATCTGTCCTTCAGAAAATCCTGCTTCATAGAGAAGTCTGTCAGATGCTAGGCTGGTAAGCCAAAGATGGATGCCCCAATGTTGCAGAGGAACACTGGGTGACTGTCCAGGCAGCCAGCTGTTTCTGTCATTTCTCACATTTTTTTGTAAGGAGATTGCTTGTACTTCCTGCTTACTCAGATAATATTATTTCCTTCTTGGGTCTCTGAAGGAATTGAAGACTTTATAGTTTTCCTTGTTAACAAATTCAGAAAAGAAATTCACTAAAGAGGTGTAAAGTGTATAGGTTGAGAGACATTAAAAGATAGTTTTGGTAATACAAGTTAGAATATAAAGTGAATTAGGTACAACCTTTTGGACTCACCAAGATAGGATAGATAATAGAGTATTTTCTCTGAATTTGTCAAATGTTAGTTGATGTATTTACTGCCTGTATATATTATATAGCTATTGTACTTATTGTATATGGTTTTTCTTATATTAGTTATAACATAACTATAATATATAACTTTTTTTTATTTTAGACAAAAAGAAGGAGAAGTGGTGATATTTTGTTTTTGCTCTAACAAATAAAGCTTGCCTGAAGATCAAAGTGGAGCTAGCCATTAGCCAACCACAGAGGTCTTGAGGTCTATATAGACAGGAGACAGGAAGTGATATGGCAGGCTGGCGGAGACAGGAGCTCGCCCCTTTTCACCTGAAGAGTCGTGGAGGTAAGAGTGACTTCGGTTGCTCCTTTACTTCTCTGATCTTTCAGCATTTACCCAGATATCTGACTCCAGGTTTTTATCATTAAGACCGATTAGAATTCGCAATCCAGGGAAAGGCTGGTCTAAGGAATGATATTTGACCTAGTCTGACAAGGTTAAAAATGGACCCCACTCAAAGGTTGCTCCAGTCAGGGCAACAAGTAGACTGACCTATCCTTCTCCCCAGATCCATGCCCCCAATCTCATCCCCATTTCTGTAGCAGAACATTTGTTGAGGTCTGCCTTTTCTCTTTGACCCCATCCCCAATGGATCACAAAGATCTTCTCCTCAAACCTTCCTTCCTCCAACTCATCCCAGTATCCCAGCCTCCAACACCAGCAGACATTCAATTGGAACACAAGAGCCAAGCAGGCCAGGGAAGCAGGTAAGCCAGCTGAAGACCTTTATCACTCCCTCCTCCCCTTCAAATCCAATCCCCCAGTTTCATCCCCAACTCTGTAGCAGACACCTGTGGCAGCCCACCTTGCTCTCTGCTCCCATGTCCTGTGGATCCCAGGATCTTCCCCTGCTAACCTCCCTCCCCCAACTGTATCCCAGCCCCCAACTCCAGCAGGCACAGACTACAAGTTCTAGAAAACCAGGTAGTCTGCCTGCAGATTCTCTCTTCTCCCTCTGTTCCTATCCCAGCCTCATCCCCAGTTCTGTAACAAACCACCTGCTGCAGCCTTCCTTCCCCTCTGCCCACATCTCCTATGGATTCCCATAGAGCTTCCTCTCCCAACTTCCCTCTCCACACTTTTTGCTTTATCCCAGTCCCCAACTCCAGCAGGCACTCTCTGCTAACCAACAGACCTCTCCTGCCAAGAAAGCAGGGAGGCTGTCTGTAGATCTTCCCCTCTCCTTCTGTTCCTCTAGATCCAAGGCCCAGTCTCCTCCTCAGAGCTATAGCAGACTCTTTGGTGACCAGGCTTCACTGTCTCTCCCTATTCCAAGGAGACAAAAATGAGCATATCCTTGTTGAACACTCTGCTCTCCTCCCTCCTATGGACCCTCTCTAGCCTGTGCCCATTCCTATGCATCAGCTCCTAATACTGAGAAACAACATTTTACTTGGAACTGCCAGTGGCCACAACTACCAGGTCCATAGAAAATTTCCTACCAGGCAACACGCAAGCATCACACCCTCCAAAAATCCAGAGGGGAAAAAAAAGAAAGCAAAGAACAAAACAGCCACCCAACAAAGAGAAGTGCAGAAATAAACACTGAGACCTATAATCAACCCATCCCAGATGCCTGAACACCAGTGTAAAACCACAATCATTAACAGCCATGTCAATATGTCTTTACTAGAGCCCAGATAAACTACCACAACAGGCCTGAAGAAATAAACCTTAAAGTCACCTGTATAAAGATTACAAAGGTCTAGAAGGAGAAATTAATAAATCCCTTCAAGAAATCCAGGAAAGCAAACAGTGTAAGGAAATTAATATAACTGCCAAAGACCTGAAAATGCAAAGAGAATCAATACAGAAAACACACTGGTATGGAAACCTAGTACAGCAGGAACTCCCTAAAACATATTGGGGGAGTCCTAATGAGGTTTCCTAATAGTGGGGTTAAAGGAGTCCCTACTGGCATCTCTTGTCACCAAACAAGTCTTCAGTACTGGGACTGGGTTTCATTCAATTGAGTTGTTGGCCGGGGTGGGGGTGGAGTGTCCCATAAAGATACTAAGCTTAAAGCTATAATAGATACAGAGAAGACCTGGTACAGGCTCTGTTCTTGCTGCTTTAGTCTCTGAGTTCATATCAGCTTTGCTTAGTTGACTCAGAGGGCCTTGTTCTTCTGCTGTCCTCCACCCCTCTGGCTCCTACACTCTTTTCATCTCTTCTTCTGCACGGTTTTTCCTGAGCTCTGAGGGGAGGAATTTGGTGAAGACCTCCCATTTGAGCTGCACATTCTGAGAAGAAAAACAGTCTCTCTCTCTCTCTCTTTCTCTTTCTTTCTTTCTCTCTTCTCTCTCTCTCTCTCTCTCTCTCTCTCTCTCTCTCTCTCTCTCCCCCTCTCCCCTCCCCTCTCCGTTCTCCCCTCTTTCCCCTCCCCTCCCCTCCTCCCCACCCCCTCTCTCTCCCCATTATGTTTGGCTGTGTGTCTCTGTATTTGATCGCATCTGCTGCAGGAGGAAACGTCACTGATGATGGTTGAATAAGGCAGTGATCTATGAGTATAGTAGAATATCATTGAGAATCATTTTATTGTTACTTTAAAAAAAATTTTTATACCAGTAGTATTTGGTATTACTCTAGGTCTAGGAGCAAAGAACTTAATTTAAGCAATGTCACAAAAGCAAGAGCAACATAAGAACTAAGATCTTTTTTGGCATTAAAATAGAAACTATTTTCAAGGAAAGGATAAAACTCAGGTGCTTTTTTAAAGATAAAATGGGCATAATTATTCATTGAGAAAAATTAATGAGGAAAATTTGATGTGATATATGTACTCTGTGTCCTTTCCCACTGAATGGAAGCATAAATAAGTATGGACTGTATTAAATGTGAAAACTGTGGTCATCACAGGTAATAAGAACCTGGTCAGGAAAATCAGATAAATGAGGTCAAGATTCCAGATACTTTGCTGGTACCATGTAGTTATTTTTGAAAACTCGGATTTTTTCAAAGTTTTCAAATTAGCTCCTAACCATCAGAACAGGCAGAGGATATAAGCTATAAAAGGGTGGAATATCTCCAAGTTATGAGAATGTGGGCCAAAAACAAAAACCACAGGAATTGAATGGATAATTTCCAAGAGACCGTAAGTCTGCCTAAGTGACTACAAGCTTAGGTATACTATCAGAAAAAAGAATGATCAGGATTTAGAACCTTTAAATGTTATGAGAACAAAAAAACACAAGATAAAATAGCTTATCAACAGCCAAATAAAGCACCAGACAGCATCTGAGATGTCCTTGAAAAACAGTCACACCAACAACAGGATCTCTGAAGGTGAAAAAACAAACACTAGGATTATCATCAAAACTCAATGTCATTAAAAGGAGGGTGAGAAACCTGAAAGGAAAAATCTGATAAAAGTCACACAGGTGAAAGACTGGCAGCCCTAAGCGGAGGCTTTTAAGAGGTCAAGGCATTAAGAACAGTTTAGACTTAATCCAAAAGAGAAATCCTCTACATACTCCAATACTGATAAAAGCAACATAGAACAACCATAAACAGACAAGTCTTTCTCATGGGCCATCTCCAGTACCCCAGAATTGATTACAAGAGCTATTCCTGCTTTGAGTCAGCCATTAGTAACAGAGTAAACTGGACTGAAAAGTTTGCTTTTTCAAAACAAGGCCTTTATATTAAGTGAAAATAATAGAAGAATGCTGTAGTACTATTCTAAAGAGGGCTCGCAAAATGGCTTAAAGGTAATGGCGCTTGTAGCCAAACATTATCACCTGAGCTCCATCCCCTGAAATTCACATGGTGAAAGGAAGGAACCCACTCATTTACACAAACAACTTACTACAACCATTCTAAGTGCACTTCATCGTTTACAAAGCACACTTAAATTAAGAAATTCAGTCATAAATACAAAAGCCCAGAACCTTTCAACAGGTTAAACTAAAGTTAACTCTTGTGCCTCTTTAAAGGGATTCACCAATGAAACACACTGAGTACCTGCTACTTTTGCTACTAGCTACACAACAATTAGACAAGCTCTCTCTCAGACTCATTTCCTCTCTTTAAAACGAATGGCAAATGATCTCTCAAATCCCAAGCAGACCTTACTGTTTATGACTACAAGAATTTAACTAAATACACATCTAGCATTTGAAAATTTAACACTTCTACACAAAGCCTCTAACATGAAGTTTTCAGCTAGTGGTAATAAATAATGATCTTTTCCTTAAAAGGATTAAATGAGCTACAATTTATAAGACGCTTGAAAGGAAACCAAGAGTTGCAGATTAATGGAGCATGGTAGACTTAGCCCACCACTCAACAGTCTCACCTCAATTAGTGCCCTAAAAAATAAAATAAATAAAAAAATATCTCCAGAGTCACCGACATGCTTGGAGGGTAAAGGTCTTTACTGCCAAGTCTGAGGAACTGAGTTGGATTCCCTGGACCCACATGGTAGAAAAATGATTCCCATAAGCAATATTTAGCCCTCCACACACATCCCATACTATGGCAGATGCACCTGTTGCCACACACACAAATAAATAAACACAGGTACTCAATTTTTAAAAACTTCAATTGATCTCCAGAGACTTACGACTTATCTAAGCCTAAAGTTTTGTTTTATTTTTGAAGTTTAGTCAATTATCTCTTTAAATGACTTGGGTTTTTGCTTATTTTAATGATATAATATTTTTTTTCTAATCAGTGGGTATTAAGAGAAAGGAGTTGGCAATATCACATAGCACTGGGGGAAAAATGAAACAAAATTGCTTATTTGAGGGTATAATGCACACATCTGTAATCTCAGCACAGATTTTTATAAGGACAGTGGGTTCAACAGAGTTAAGTTCCAGAATGGCCTGAAGTCCACATTGGAGGGAGAGTCAAAGAGGACATAAGAACTATGACCACAAACACTTCTAGTAAAAATGATTAATGGGCAAATTATAAAAATAAAATGCAAGCACTCATATTAACATTAGTTGAAATTATACTAGAAAATACTTTCAATCTTAAAAGAATAAATGTCTTAAAACTAAGGTTATAATCTACAGTACAGTGAAATGTTTCACGGTGTTTTCCTGTGTTTCTAATGATCAGAAAAATATGGTAACAATTACTTCCAAAATCCGCCGAGTCTTCTACTTTTTTGTCTTAAAGAACGTAAGACAATTTTAACCACAATAAATGCAAAACTTAGCTGGACATGGCAGCATACACCTGTAATCCCAGCTCCGGGAAGGCTATGGCAGGGGGATCATGTTCTAGGCAGCATGAAGGACAGAGTGAGTTCCATCCTAGCCTGGGCTAATTAGCAAGAAACTGGCAAAAACAAAAAAGAAATGCCTATGAGATAAGAAATCATGGTTTCCCTTTTGAACAAGGCTAAACAGAAAGGAATGGATGCTTACACAGACATCCCTACAAGCCTGAAGAATATTAACAATTTGTAATTAATCACTTATAATCATCATAAGTATGGCTGAAGTCTTTGGAATGATAAAATATTTAAATGACAAGCTAATGGAAAAAATTCTCCCAGCATGACTTTCCTTCAGAAAACAGAAGGTGACATTGCTTTTCAGAGTAGATCATGGCATTAGAGTCGACAGCAGCAATCAGCAAATAAAGATTACAAACACCAGTTGAGCACAACTGGTGTGGAAGACAAGCAGATAATTCAAATAACTGAGATTATTTTCAAAGACTCCTGTTTATCACAGAGATAAAAATGTGAAGTTTGCTTGAAAAGGTAAACACAGGGTTGGAACTCAGTAGTCAAACACTTCCCCCAGCACTGCAAACACAGTAAAACTAAAACCTTACAGTGCTAAGTATGGGGGCAGGCACCGACTGTTGGCAACCTCCAATGACGCACACACAGAACAGAACGACATGCTGAACGTTCCTCTTGGCATGCCCGGTGCACGGGATAAAGGTTTCCTTTTCTTTTCCAGTACCCATTCATACTAACCACATTCTTCACAGCCCAAACCTCTCTGCACACAAGACTTTGCTACAAAGATACTATCACTGTCATCCAGCACATATTTCCAACCTGTAACATGTACTGCAAAGTAACTATGAAGTGGACCAACAGTTGTAAATTTACTTAAAATATGATAGTTTTAAAATGTGATTTCTCTTGTAACTCAAATGTATGATTGTTGAGCATAAACTTGAGATGACAATACCTCATCAAAAGTCCTTTTTTTTCCTCTAAAAAAGATCTCTGTGCTAATTAACCTGTTAGTGGTCGTGAAGAAATGACATGGAGAGATGGTCTTTGTGTCGGCTGACCATATGGAAGGGAAGGGAAGCTTCTCTAAGAGTTACAGTTTTTGCAACTCCTATGGAAGCAAAGTTTCAGCTGTAAGCAACAGTCATTACAAGTGCAAGGAGGCAACTGCTAGAGCCCCAAGGAAAAGAAATGGGTATGACACAGGCTTGGAACAAGTATGATAAAGAAAGCTTACAGTAATTAAGAAGTTCCAGTTCAAGGCTCTGCATCCCCAATTCCTTCTCACTCATCAGCATTACTTCAAGTCCATGCCCAGACCTAAATGATTAATCCTCCAGTATGAAGGAATCTCTTAACTGAATGCATTTAAGGCACAAGAGGTACTATGGCATCTACACTGTAACTCACTGTAACAGTGGGAGAAGTTTAGCACTTGCTTTAGGAAACCATGTTAGGCCTAACGGTAATATATATTAGGTAGTAACTAGGCTTGGTAAAACTTTCCAGAAGTACAAGTATATAACAGTTATAAAAATTACTTCTCTTTTCCTTTTTTTCCAGTGGTTCTAGGGACTGAATTTAGTCTTATACATGCTACACTAGGCAAGTACTCTACCATTGAGTTATGTATCTCCAGGCTTCTTTATGCTTACTTCAAATAGCGTCTGGGTATATTGTCCAGGGTAGCCTTAAACTCTAGCCCAGGCTAGCTTGAACCTGTGGTCCTCTTTCTTGCCTCAAGTCTCTAGAATAGCTAGGATTAGAAGCTTGACCCACCAGGACTAACAAAAATAATCTAATTATTTATTATTGTAATATTACCTCTATAAGCAAATTAATTATTTTATAAGCTGAAAGTTATCAAATTAAACAATAATCAGCCTGGCTAAGTGGCACAGTGAAACAGGAAAACCAGCTTCGAAGTCAAAGTCTATCAGTGCTATCTATATTCCTTTGAACCAGTTAGTCTAATTTTGTTGTGCCTCCTCCTGTAAAATGAAAGTTAAAACAAAACAAAACCCCAGAGCTTAAATACTTCCTAAGGATTTAAATGAAGTTCACTTTTAGAATATCTGATAAATTCCAGCTGCTAAATATATTTAGCGATTAGTTACTGATGAAAAGTAAAATTCAATGTTTAGCCACCTGAGGTGCTTTCAGAGTCTTTAGGTTTTAAGGACTCTCTTAGTTTTTATTCCTGCTGTTGAAACAGCCCTGACAAGAGCAACTCCAGGAGCCAGGGCTTACCTGGCTCCCAGTTCTAGGTTACAGTCTAGCTCTGCAAGGAAGGAAAGGGGCAGGAGTGAAGCAGCCAGTCACATTACAGCTACACTCAAGATCATCGAGCAGTGAGCTAACACACTCATGCTATTGATCAGCTTGCTTCCTCAACTCATAGAGTAGAGAATCTTCTTCCTATTGAACAGTTTACCTACAGAGGGTGGCCTTCCTACCTCAATTAACATTAATTTTCTTAGGAAAAACTGAAATTGTTCTCCCTTTTCCCCAAATCTTACACTTTATGCCAAAAAATACAAAAGACATTCCATCTACTTTAATAATAGAATTACTCTTTCTGTTTTATTTCAGTGTTATGAAGGTACAACTGGGATTATTAGTGCCTGAGGTATATTTTCTCAGAACTCTAATGAGGCAAAGCACTAACATGGCACACTGTGGACCAACAGCAATTGCAGCAAGGCTGTAGAGTACAATCTAACATACAAAAATCAATGACCTCCCTCCAGCATAGAACAAGACCCTGCCTTTAACAACTATCATTTTAGCTGAAGATACATCACAGTGGTAGAGCACCTGCCTAGTATGAAAAGTCTTGGGCTTATTCTTCAGCATCAAACAAAACAACAACAGCATTTTTCTATCAGTATCCAAAATAAAGTGAAAGATTTAAATATCAGAGGTTGCCAGAGAAGGGGAAAGACGAAGTATAAATAAGTAGAACATAGAGACTTTCAGGGGAGTTAAAATAATTCACAATAATGATGGGTACACAGAATAATGAATTCATCCAAACCCACAAAAAAGGACATTAAAAATGAATCCTGGGCTGGTGAGATGGCTCAGTAGATAAAGGTGCTTGCCATTGCCACCAAACCTAATAAACTGAGTTCCATCCCCTGAACCCATATGATGGAAGAAGAAAATCAACTCCCATAAATTGTCCCCTCATCTCCATATACATGCTAGAGTATAAGTGCACACACACAAACACAACAAATAAACAAACAAACGTTTTTGTTTTTTTTTTAAAAATAGAAATCCTAATACAGAATATAGACTTGGGGTGATAATTTATCAATTGTACAAAATGTACCACTCTGAGCTGGGCATAGTAACACATGCCTACAATCACAGCACTGTGGAGGCTGAGACAGGAGGATCAGAAGTTCAAGACTAGCATGGGCTGTGTAGCCAGAACCTATCCCCAAAAGTACAACGAATAACTTTTATTTTTTAAAAAAGATGAAGACCCTCTAGTAGGTCAGCCACACACCACAGCAGGACTCACACCTGAGAGTAGCTGGACAACACAAATCAGACTCTACTTGTGGGTTTAAAAAGACAAAGAACATGAAATTAGCAGATAGGAAAGTGGAGGTGGAGAAGAGCTGGGGAGAAGGGGTGAATTTGATCAAATCCATTGTATGAAATATATTAATTTTAAAACGATGAGATGTACCAATCTGGTGAAAGTTAAGAGATAATGGAGAGGATACGTAGAACAACAGAAACTTATGCACACAAATCTAAAGCTTCTCTTTAAAAAATACTTTCATGGCCTGGAGGCTTAACTGTTAAGAGCAGTGACTTTTTCCAGGGGACCCTCATTCAATTCCCAGAACCTACGTGACTACTAACAACGATCTGTACCTCCAGTTCTAGAGGATCTGATCCCGTCCTATGGCCTCTTCAGGCACTGCTCACACATACATGCAGGCAAAATACCATCATACAT
>CABHPQ010168248.1:34641-48199 GCA_902168405.1 Peromyscus aztecus | reverse complement strand
CACCACCTCCAATCCTTCCTGTTCTGTCATCACTCATTTTGTGTCAAGTAAGAGGTGTGCCCACACTGTCCCATCTAACGCACATCACTTTTAGCCATTTGCTCCCTTCCAGCTCTAATAGTTATCTTGTAAAATGGAGAAGACATTGGCTCATTGGGTGGTTTGCTCCTGCATTGTGGCCGTTATACATGGATTTGTCTCCAGCACAATATGTATGAATGGGTTAGCTCTTCTCTCTCTCTCTCTCTCTCTCTCTCTCTCTCTCTCTCTCTCTCTCTCTGTGTGTGTGTGTGTGTGTGTGTGTGTGAGAGAGAGAGAGAGAGAGAGAGAGAGAGAGAGAGAGAGAGAGAGAGAGAGAGAGATCTAACCCAAGTTAAACAAGGAACTAGATGACGCACATCAGGTATGGAGTAAGTACATACTGGGAAAGCCCACGGATATACCAGTGTCTAAATGCTCTCTATCTGCCTAGCCAGCTGTGTTTTAGACTGTCCTCTGCAGGGCCACTAAGGCGATGGCTGGGGCAGCCAAGACTGCCTCTCCAGGTATTGCTTCCCGCTTTTCCACAGCTGGGCTGAGTGCCGCTGGTGCCTCGAGGGCCTCCTCCTACATTCGGTGTCAAGCTGTATGCTAGTTTGTGAGTAAGACAAGAACCAGCCCAGGTTCTCCCTGGGAAGAAGGACCCGAGGACATGACCTGCTCAAAGCTCTTGAGAAGCCTTGCAGATGGAGAAAGGGTCAGTGGGGGGATCAGAGCCTGGAAAGGTCCCAGAGCCAAGAAATCTACGTGGCAGATCTAGATCTGAGTTAGTTTAACTCTGAAGTGGTTGGGGGAGAGAAACAAGAAACTCGGCTGGAGTGAGGTGGCCATAAGTACCGACGGTCAGAGTCAGGAATGTCCATGATAGTTTTGGGGATCGGCAGGCTGGCCTGGCTAACGTGGCAGAGGATACATGGGAAAGACATTTGTGAAATTCCTTGACTGTCTAGAGCTGGTGACCAGAAAACAGAATTCAGAAATTAGGGTAACCAGGGTCTGAAAATCAAGAACCCAAGACCAAAATTCAACACCTAGTCTTGTCCAAAGCTGTTCCCTCAGGAGCTTACGAGATGGTTCTTGTTTTTGTTGGTGTTGGTGTTGGTGGTTTGTTCATTTGTTTTGTTTTGAGATGGGTCTCATGTAGCCCAGGCTGGCCTTGAACTTTCGATGTAGTAGAGGATAACCTTAAGCTTCTGATCCTCATGCTTCTGATGCTTCGGTGTTGGGGTTACAGGTGTGCCCTGCCATGCCCATTTTATGTGGTACTGGTGATTAAACCTCGGCCTTGAGCATGCTAGGCAATCATTCAACCAACTGGGCTTCAACACCTTCTCAAAGTGTGTTCCTGCTGGAAAACAAGACTCTACAATGGGGTGTGGTGGTGCCAGGCTATACTTCTAGCACTAAGGAGAAGGAGGGAAGAGGGTCGGGAGTTCAAAGTTATTATCTGGCACTCAGGGAGCTTGAGGCCTTGTACTACATAAGACAGCATCTCAAGAGAAAATCAAATTAACCAAAAACAAAACAAAACAACAACAACAACAAAAACACAAAAACAAAACAAAACAAACAAAAACGGGACTCTTCGAATTGGTTGAGACAGAAAACCAAGCCAAGAGCCCAAGTTTGCCTGAAGACTGACTCCCAGGACTAGAATGACTTCGTTGTCTGGGGTTCCCCAAACCAGAGCTTGAAGTCTGGCACTTTCTGCCTTCCGGGCATCCTGGGATGGGGCAGCAGTCCTTCGGTGCTGTATGGCCACCAAGTCGCGGTCTTCCTGTCACCCTCTGATACAGGTGGGATCTCAGCGTCTAGCTGGACCCAGCTGGGCCATGCCGCTGGAAGGTGGAGCTGTGGTGCCTGTGGTGGTGCCAGCCGAGCCAGCGTGTGGGCGTTGCTGCGCCGGCCTGTCGCGGAGCGCAAGCCTGCCAAGGAGCCAGAGCGCTGTGCCGCGTGGAGGGTGTCAGGGGTGGTATTGTCGGCACACAAATGCTCAACTTTATGTACTTTTAACTAGAGGTGTAACAGATGGCCCCGTTTCTGTCCAAGCCAGGGAGACTGGTGCCCATTCCGGCTGTAGCCAATCAATCGCGCCACTCTGGGGGGAGCTACAAGCTGGGCTGGGAGGCCTGGAGCCAGCAGCCACACAAGGCTGTCTGCTCGGGCTGCCTCCGCCAGCCGCTCATCCACAGGCCCGGAGGTAGGAGGGCAGGCAAGTGGCATCCCTGCCTGGAGCCTGGACAAGGCCTGTCAGGGAGGGAGAGCCTCAACCCACATACCAGGTTCCAAATGGCCAGCGGAGATGGTCAAGTCCCCAACTGACCCCACTTGGTCCCAGCTCTCTTATGGTTCCTTCTCAGCATCTAACCCCACAAATATCTAGTCTTGAGATTCTCCAGAACCACAAACGTACAGTGCTCTGCACTATGGATGTCATGCACTATTTGAGACTGGGGGATGACAATTCCACCATTGCGAGGAATAGTCATGAGGCTGTGCAGGGTCTTTAGAAATAACCGAGACAGCAAGAGAAAGGAGAGAAATCAGGCCCTAATGGTCCCAGGGTTGAGGAAAACTCAGGTAACACATTATTTTATTTTAACTAAAATTATATATACTTGTTTTGGTGTTTTGAGACAGGGTTTCTTTGTGTAGCCCTGGCTGTCCCAGAACTCACTTTGTCGACCAGGCTGGCCTTGAACTCATAGAGATCCACCTGCCTCTGCCTACTGAGTGCTGGAATTAAAGGTGTGTGCTAACTCTGCCTGACTTATATTTGTATTTTTAATATAACATTTTATTGATTATTGAGACTTTCATACTGGCTTTTGTTTTGTTTTTGAGACAGGGTCTCATGTAGCCTAGGCTGTACTCCAACTCCTTATGTAGTTGAGAATGACCTTCAACTCCTGATGTTCCTGTTTTTACCTCCCCATTGCTGGGATTACAGGTTCCTGCCGTAATGTCTGGCTGAAGTAGTTGATTCTCATATTAATATAGTCAATCAGCAAACAGGCAGTGGAACTTCTAATGGCCATTTCCTTTCTTAAAGATAAATAACACATAATTTCCTTTCTTGCAGGCAAGGGAGGCAGACAAACATACAGGTTAATTGGAGCAGTGGGCTAGGACTCATAAATCTGCAGATTTATAAAGGGCTGCAGAAGCTCAGAACAGGCACAGCATCCTGCCTGTGAGGTCCAGGAAGACACCAGCAATGGCTGGCTCTGAGCTTGTGCAGGTAGGGGTTTTCATGGAGAAGGGCACCTGATGGGGAAGAGTGGGGGTGGCCCACACCTTTAATCCCAGCACTCAGGAGGCAGAAGCAGGCAGATCTCTGAGTTCATGGCCAGCCTGGTCTACAGAGAGAGTTCCAGGACAGCCAAAGCTATACAGAGAAACCCTGTCTCAAAAAACCAAACCAAAATAACAACAAAATTACTATCTTTAAATCAGGTGGTGGCACACGCCTTTGATCCCAGCACTCGGGAGCAGGCAGATCTCCGTGAGTTCGAGGGCAGCCTGGTCTACAGAATGAGTTCCAGGATAGCAGGGCTACACAGAGAAAAACCCTGTCTAATTCTCCATCCCCTTTCCCCCCACCCCCACCAGCCAAAAGGTAACTGTGTGGCGACGGTCAAAGTCTGGACCAGTGCGGATGGGACAGGGTTTGGAGTACGGGAGGAGGAGCAGAGGGCATGGAACTAGACAGGAGAAAGGACCAATCCTGGTCCTCTGTCACAGCTTGACAACCTGATACAGCAAGGCTCATCTCCTAGTTGCCTTCTTGTCACCCTTACCCTGCATCCTAGGACCAAAGTGAATGCGGAAGGTGGGAGAGCATCACAGAGGCCGGACTAGAATTCAGGAGCGAACCTGACCTGTCAGTCCTGCAGGGACATCCTAGTCATGGCCATTCTTCTTCCCTGGGCTGGAGGACAGGGCTGTGACACAGCAGACCACTGTCCCCTAACCAGGTGCCTGTGGACTTCTGCGCCTTATACAGTCAGCCCTTCCAAAGGTCCCCGAGGACGGTCACGGATGACGTTCAGTCACCAAGCAGTAAGCCTTAGCCAGGCCGTTATCTTTGACTATGAGGGGTATAAGCCCAGACACTAGAGGATAAGAGTAGTCTGGGCAGGTCGCTCCCATTGCAAGACATAGGGGTTCATCTAAGCAACAACAAGAAGAGAGTCGTTGGTGGCCGAGCCTACGGTTTGTCATTGGAATTGGGTCTGGAAGGCATGCAGGGACAGAGGGGGCTCTGGGAAATAACTCTCCTCTGGTAAGGCCCAGGCACTCTGTGGGACCTCTTTTTTTCTATGTGTATCTCTCCTTGTTAGTATCATTATCAATTATTGTTATCATTAATTAATTAATAATTGGCAATATTAATTAAATTTTATAATTACTTAAATGTCAATTGTTATTACTATTGTTATGGGAGAAGAAGGAATAATCCTTTTCACGCCCTGACTCCGACCTGAGTGTTCACGTTCTACTCAGTTAATCTACTTCCTGTGAAGTTAGCTAATTTTGCTCTCCCCATTTTACATCCAAGAACACAAAGGCTCACGGATCTTAGGTCACATTCTACTCAGTTAATCCACTTCCTGTGAAGTTAGCTAATTTTGCTCTCCCCATTTTACATCCAGGAACACAAAGGCTCACGGATCTTAGGTCACCTGCTCTGTATTCAAGCTGGGAAGTGATAAAGTCAGGACTCCCCCCTCAGGTCGGCCTCCAGCGCCCCAGCTCATAACTACTCCTGACCCCCCTGTGCAGCAGCAAAGGCTTCCTGGGTTTCCTCATAATTTTTCCTAACCGTGGCTTGCATTTGACCAGCCGGACTCTTTGAATCTCTCTCTACATCACCTCTGCTAACTGCTCCAGTCTCTCAGTATTTCACAGTTCAAATTCCCAGGAGAGGGAACTGGACTGGCCCAGCTCATCTTTTAATGCCAGGCTACATGGTAAGCAGCTGCCCAGCTGAGCAGAGCCCTGTGCGTTCTCGGTGTGGCTTGGAGTGCGATAAAGGTGAAAGCAGACTTACTAAGGAAACGCAAGGTGCCACGAATGGATGAGGACGCCTTCGTGGAGGACAGGCTGTGGCCTGGGTCTTGAGATGAGGGTGGGGTTTGGGACGCAGAAGCATGAACATAGGATGGAGGCAACAGTGTGCGTCACGGTGGCTTGCTGGGCTAGTGGAGTGCCTGAGAACAGTGCAAGGTAGGCTGAAAAGGTAGGACCTGAAGGTCAGGGAAGAACTGAAATGTGCTACACCATGGCAGCACACACCTTTAATCTCAGCACTTGGGAGGCAGAAGCAGACAGATCTTTGTGAGTTCGAGGCCAACCTGATCTACAGAGCCAGTTCTAGGACAGCCAAGGTTACACTCAGAAAAAAAAAAAAGAACTGGGATGTATTTCAGTGGGAGTCACAGGAGGTCTTTGAACAAGTGAGAGGTGTGACTTGGTGTACCTATGACCTTATGAACCGTCTAAGAGTGGCCTTCCCAAAGCCCTGGGCAGCTCCAGTTTATACCTTTGTCCCACTGCAACTGTGTATTTTAATCAGGAATTATTATTATTATTATTACTATTATTATTATTTATTGCAGAGGCTCCTCTTGCAAAACACAGGCTGGTTTAACCAGACATGGTGATGTACACCTGTAATTCCAGCACTCAGGAGGCTGAGGCCGAAGGATCGCAAATTCTAGGAGAGCCCAGCAACATAGTGACTTCCAGGTCAGTCTGGGTTACATTGTGAGGATATCTGTCTGTATATACCCGGATGTAGTAGTTAGTGCACGCCTGGAATCCTAGCACTTGAGAAGTGGAAGCAGGGGCTCATTCTTGACTATGTAGTGGGTTTGAGGCTAGCCTGAGCTATATGAGACCCTGTCATAATCAAAAAGCATCCTGGCCAGGGGGTGGTGGCAAACACCTTTAATCCCAGCACTTGGGAAGCAGAGGCAGGTTGATCTCTGTGAGTTTGAGGCCAGTCTGGTCTATAAAGCAAGTTCCAGGACAGTCAGGGCTATGCAGAGAAACCTTGTTTCAAAACAAACAAACAAACAAACAAACAACAAAACAAAACAAAAAAAGAAGCATCCTGGTTTAAATACTAAAGTGTGTGGTTTCTCTGGCCTTGGGGCTCATGGGCTGTTGCTCTGGTAGGATTTGTGAATGTGCCAAGAGAGAGGCAAGATGAGGACGTACCATAGTTTAGGAAAGGACAGATCAGAAGGGCAGAAAGGATAGAACACAGAGCAGGCAGGCAAGAGACAGGGCCAATGATAGACCTGGAGGATGTGGTTTGGGGACTGGTTGGGGAAGAAGGAAGGAGGTAGGTAGGGTCTACTAGCTCCTAAGGGCTGAGCTTGATTGAAAGCATCGTGGGGTCTGAGATGGGGCTTGCTAGAGACAGGGAATGGAGGTGAGAGTTGTGGTTACGATAGTTAGAGATGTTTCTCGGATATCATAGATGCTTGGCAGGCAGTTGGACATTCTAGACTAGGACTTGGAGCTGATTCTTCCAAGCAGATGGCTAGTTATAACTAGGGAAGTGGTTGGCATGCCAGAGAGGGCAGCATTAGTGAGAACTGAGCCCAGTTCCTAGGAGATTCCCGTATGCAGCAAGCAGGAGGAAGGACAGAAGTCAGTGGAGATGGCAAAGGAGCAATAGAGAACTGAAGAGGAATACCAGGGAGTCAATGGCCTAGAGACTGTAGAAGAAGGGACTTGTAGAGCTATCCGTGAGCAAGGAGGGAATGGCCGGTGGGCTGGGGTTATTTGCAGATTACAGTGACAGTGATAGGTCATAGGAGTGCTGAGTGACAAGTGGCAGAGAGCCAGACGTGGACAGGGTTGCTTACTCATTCAAAAACTTTATCCCGGGATCTAGAGAGATGGCTCAGGAGTTTTAAGAGTGCAAACTGTTCTTGCAAAGGACCAGAATTTGTTTCCCAGAACCCTCATCAGGTGGCTGACCCATACGTCCAGCTCCAGGGGATCTGACACCCTCTTCTGGACTCCAAGGACACCAGTTCTCATGTGCACACCCCCATCCCTCCCATATATACAAAATTTAAAAATAATAAACCCAATTTGGCCAAGGAGAAAGGATGGAGGGGGAGACAAGAGGGACGAGACACAGATGATGCTGATGGAGAAAGTTCCTCTAAAAGTTTCCTCAGAAACAGGAGAGAAGGGGAAGGCTAGGTGAAGATTACAGAGGAATTCTGAGGGAGTCTGGCAGGTTTGGGGAGAAGCAGAGTGGACATGAAGCATAAAGGGAAAGCTTTTACTTTCCTGCCAAATATAGATTGAGGTTGAATTGAGGCCGATGAATAGGCTGTTTTATTCACCTGCTCCGGTGTGCCCAGGAGGAAGAGCCAGGAGAGTGAGTGGTGGCGTCACTTGAGGCTGGAGGGGGTAGATGGGCTGACAGGAGGCACAGGGCTGGGGCAGGAGGGGAGGAAGTCGGGGCAGGAGAGGGGATGGGCAGGAGGAAGGCAAGGGTACCTATAGCATAAGTAGGCAGTACAGAGGAAATACACAAGGCGAGAGGATAGTGGATGGGGCCCAGAGAAGATGATTACAGACCCTGGGGTTCCCAGAGCTGAGGGCGAGCCATGCGGTCTTATGGCTAGACAGGGTGAAAGGCTGTTCTCAATACCTTCAGGACCTCAGCAGCCCCAGAAAGGGGACTGAAGAGGCTGGGTGGGGCAGCCAGCAGGAACCACACTGCTCTCAGCATCCCCTGTGACACAGGTTTTGAACTTTTTTTTTCTTTTTTGTTTTGTTTTGTTTTGAGGCAGGGATTTTCTGTGTAGCCCTGGCTGTCCTGGAACTGGCTCTGTAGACCAGGTTGGTCTTGAACTCACACAGATTCTCCTCCCTCCGCCTCCCAAGTGCTGGGATCAAAGGCATGTGGCACCACTGCCCAGCTAGGGTTTGAACTTTTAATATCACACAAGTGGTATCTGTTTCTTTTTTTTTTAATGACAAAGGATTTATTTTTATTTTTAGTGATTTATTTATTTTTATTTCATATACATTGGTGTTTTGCCTGAATATATGGCTGTATGAGGGCATCAGATCCTCTGGAACTGGAGCTGCAGACAGTTGTCAGCTGCCATTTGGGTGCTGGGAATTGAACCCGAATCCTTTGGAAGAGCAGTCAGTGCTCTTAACCACTGAGCCATTTCTCCAGCCCCAGTATCTGTGTCTTAATTAAAACAAACAAACAAAAAGCTGGGGTCTAAAATGGCGGCTCTGCTCTTGTGGTGAATCTGAGTTCAATTCCCAGCAGCCACACGGCAGATCACAATCCCTGACTTCAATTCCAGAGGACTGAACACCTTCTGGTGTCCCTGGCCAACAGACAAGCATGTGGTGCACATACATCCACACAGGCAAAACACTTAATACACTTACAATAAAAATAAGTAAAATGGGCGTGGTGGTGCATGTCTTTAATTCCTGCACTAGAGAGGCAGAGGCAGGAGGATCTCTGTAAATTTGAGGTCAACCTGATCTACAGAGTGAGAATCATAAGCTAGCCTGGTCTACAGAGAGTCTTCCAGGACAGTCAAAGCTACCAGAGAAACTCTATCTCAAAATAATAATAATAATAATTATATTGAAATAATTGAAGTAAAACAAACTAAAATAATGTATAATCCCACCCCTGGAAATCACCAGTGGTGATGTGGTGATGAATACTCTTTCAGATCTTTTTTTATTAATTAATTTATTTATCTGGGTTTTCAAGACAGCGTTTCTCTGTAACAGCCCTGGCTGTTCTGGAACTAGATTTTTAGACCAGGTTGGCCTCAAACTCACGGAGATCCACCTGCCTCTCCCTCCCGAGTGCTGGGATTAGAGGTGTGTGCCAGTACGCCCATCTTTCTTTCCCACATCTTCACACACACACACACACACACACACACACACACACACACACACACACGTGCGCGCACTTTATATATTTTTTTCCTTAGCTTATAAACAACAGAACTTTATTTCTCACAGTTCAAAGGCTGGGAAGTCCAAGGTGGAACACAGGCAGATTTTGCATCTAATGAGGTCTCCTTCCTCATTGACAATGCTTTTCAGCTCTTCATCTGGAGGGAGAACTGTATATACACTGTAAGAGCCAGAATAGGGAGTCTCATTAAGTACACATAACGGTTTTAAAAATAAAATGCAGTGTTGGGATCATTTTAGACTTACATCTTGCAAAGCTAATGCAGGGAGTATTCGTGTCTGCCTTTTACAGTCTCAGCCGCTGTAGAAATCTTTACATTATCTTGGTGCCTTTGTCAGAGCGAGGAGATCAGCATTGGCTCACTGCTAATAACTGAACTCTAGACTTTTATTTGGCTGTAGTGGGTTTTTCCACACAAATCCTTTCTTCATCCAGGATCCAGTCCAGCACACCGCATTGCATTTAGTATACACACTGCTTTGCAACCTGCTTGTTCATTCGGCTTATGTGGAGAATGTCGTTCAATGATGCTAAACATTCTTCTACACCATTGTTTTAATGGCTACACAGTATTCTGTGGATGGCTGTACCACTGCCAGTCCCTACTGTGGGAGAGGTTTAGGTTGTTTCCAATTTTTCATTCTTATAAACGAGGCTGGGATGAGCCCTCAAAGCCAAATTTTCTACACTCTCCTGGTCTGCATTCTTACAATAATTCTTAAACATGTCAAAGGAATACACCTTATGAGGCTTCAGGAACCTCTTACACAGCTTTCCTCCTGAAAGTTCATGCTAGGTCACTCTCATGCCGGCACTCCTGGGATCTTTTTGTGCGTGCTGCTTTTATAATGCTGGGGTTCAAACCCAGGGTCCTAAACATGTTGAACTTTAAAAAAATATGATAGAGAGACCCCCTGAGAGGGCCAGACCCACTCTTTGTAGCCCCAACTTTTCTCCTTGCCAAGGGCTACTCTAGTCCTGAACACAGGTAGCAGCAGTCAGAGTGGGGGTTGGGTAAGCTATGACTCCTGGGCCCGAGGGACACCTCTTGACTTGAAGTCAAGGGGGCCAGGGCGGTTTCCTGGGCTTTGTTCTTGCGCCAGGAGCTGAGCTTGCAGGGAGAGAGGGGATGAGGAGAAGCTGCAAGGGGAGAGGGAGCCTCTGTTCCTCCCCATGAAAACTGAGAAGCAGGAGGGCAGGTCCCTGGGGTGGGGGGAGCAGTAGACAGATTGGGAGAAGCGTAACCTCCTGGAGACGCATGCTCCAGTTCAAGCAGGAGGCATTAAGGATGAAATATCTCCCGAGCAACAATTCATCTCTAACTGGGAGGAGAGGGACTCGCTGACATTTAGCTGTAATCAGGGGCTCCACATGCTTGTCTCTGGTAGCCTAACAGGAGCATGGTTGTTGTGTATGAGCAACTACACTGTGTGTGCACATGTACATGGCACATGTAACAGAGCGTGAGGTGCTGTGGGCAGCTGTAGTGAGGCGGTGGCTATGGGAGTCGTGTCTTGCGTGAGATCTGGTGAGAGCTGAGATAGAATGGGTCACGTGTGGCTGTTATGAGGCTTGTGTGCACACACTTAACAGGACATGTATGAGAATATTTGTGTGACTGAGCCTTTGAAAGTCGTGTCTATAATGTGGTGTTAGAGTCCATGGGAGTCTGTGTGCAATACTGACTGTATGAGGGCAATTGTGCAAATGTATGGTGGAGGGTTGTGTATGTCACCTTGCATAGTGACAAAGAGTCAGAAGCCGAAGCTGGGCTTTGGCCACCGGTGGATTGGGTATAAAAGATGGCGGATAGGAAACTAGCCCCTGGAGTAGGCTGAGTAAGCTATTGTCAGCCCATGAGCAGCCTTGTGAACTTGGGAAGACACTCCAGGGACTGGGGATGTAGCCAAACTGGTACAGTGCTTGCTTAACATGCACAAAGCCCTGGTTTTGATCCCCGGTATCACAGAAACCAAATACAGTGGATCACATCTGCAGCCCTAGGATTGGGAGGTGGAGGCATGAGCTTCAGGAAGTTAAATATCATCCTTAGCTACAGCGCAAGTTGGAGGCCAGTCTGGTTTACATGAAGTCCTGTTTATGAAGAAAGAGAAAGGAAAGAAAGAAGGAAAAGCAAATGAAGGGAAGGAAGAAGGAAAAAGAGCATCCTGCCGTCAAGTCCTAGCCCTCAGCATGGCCTTCCAGGTCCCTCAACATGGCTTTCTGGGTCTCTATGCCTTCAAGGAACTCCTCATGCAGTCCCAGCCTGCATGACACCAAGAAGACCTGCCTGGCCCCCACTCTGTTTCTTTACAATGGAACTTACAATTTCAATGTCCCTGGTGATTTTGAGTCAATAAAACATCACAGTGGCTAAGACCCCTTGTCTGGGTTTGTCTTGCATGGGATGGTAACACCAGCTGCTAAACAAGGGTCTAGGAATTCGGGGTAGTGGCTTCACAGACGTTTACTGGATGACAATGACAGACAGGGAACCTGTGCTGGAGTGTGAGCACACAGACATGTAACAGTGTGGACCTGAGCTGGGAGTCTACACGCATCTGTTGGATGTGCGCACCAGCTGACCACTGTCATCCCGAAGACACTTGTCCCTCCTTCTCCCCAGGCTTCTACCCCTGGGTTGTCCAAAGATAGGAAGCTTGTGGAAGCCGGCTGAGGCCAGTTCCACCTCTACACTGAGGTGAGCCAGGGTGGAGGGTGTGGTAGGGTTAAACTTGCAGGATGAAGGGACAGCCAAGGCTTATTCTTCCCGCCCTTCCACAAGTTCTCTCACCTCGTTTCCCAGGTCTGCTGGGGCCCTGGCAATTATTTCTCAGAGCCGGACTCAGAAGAAACCCCCAATCAAGCTGTCCAGGATCTGTCCCTGGGGCCAGACTTTGATACTCTTCTGTCCTAAACTGGGTTAGATCCCCTGCCTAGTGGTGCTGCCCTAGAACTCAGAGAGATAGAAACCAGGAGTTCAAAGTCATCTTCAAGTATATACAATTTTGAGGCCAGCCTGGGCTAACCTGAAAGCTGGGTGTGGTGGCTTGTGTCTGAAATCCTAGTGCTAGAGCCGAGGAAGCAAGAGGATTTACTTCAGGTTTGAGGCTAGCCTGATCTATGTAGTGAATTCTGGACAAGGAAGAGTTACTTAGAGAGACACCTTGTTTCAGAAAAGGACAGAGAGACTGGAGAGATGGTTCAGCACTTAAGAGTACTGACTGCTTTTCCCAAGAACTCAGGGTTAAATTTCTAGTACTTACATGGCAAACTGGAACTCAGTCATAGCGGGATTTATTACATCTTCTGGCCTCTGCAGGCACTGCACACATGTGGTGCACAGACATGCATTTAGACAAACACCTACACATAAAAACAAAGGTAGAGAGGGGGCTACCAAAATGGCTCAAAGAATTAGGGCACTTGCCACCAAGTGTGTATACACACACACACACACACACACACGCACACACACACACACACACACGCACACACAAATAAATATAAAACAAAAACATTTAAAAGTTATTTTAAAAAACCAGAGAGGGCTGGGTGGAGTTGGTGCACACCTTTAATTCCAGCACTTGGGAGGCAGAGGCAGGCAGATCTCCGGGAACAAGGCCAGCCTATTCTACATAGTGAGTTCCAGGACAGCCAGGGTTACACAGAGAAACCCTGTCTTGAAAAATAAAAACAAACAAACAAAAAAAGCTAGAGCGATAAAGAAGATAGATACATACAGAGATAAGGGCGGGCTGGAGTCGGTGTGTGGAGGTTGATAGAAAAGCAGAGAGAAAGTGAGCTAGGAAGAAATGGAGGGGTGAAAAAAACCGAGTGCTGGTGGCTGAACAGGTCCAGGGCAGAGCCATAGGCACATGGCTAAGGACGGAGCCTTCCCATGCCTTTAGTGAGGGTGAGGGAAGGACTGGAGAAGTCTGTAGTCCATCAGGGCCTCTGGTGGCCATCAACTCAGCCAACCCCGTTTTTACCCCTAAAATCTGGAGTCACTCCTGAGACCCACTCATGCTGGTACTGAGTGACTGAGACAGGGATTTGCTTAGCTGGGGACATGTGCTCAGAATCCTCTTGGGGAGAGGTCCTCTGGCTCAGAACCATAGGAAAGTCTGACAGGAGAGACGCAAGCTGGCTGTCCTTGTGTGACCTGGGTCTGTTTCCTGCTCTGCTGAGGGAGGTAGACCTCCTGCTCTGCTAGACTGGTCAAAGCCTGAGAGCTTCATGTTCCTTCAGTGGCTGCCCCCGGCCTCCATTTGGACAGCAAAAGCTCGGACATGGGTGTAGGGACCAGTCAGGCCTGGCAGCCTCCTCCCTAACCTACAGGGACTCTAATCTTTTGCCCTCACTTTTAGCTCCCCAGACTTACTCCCACCCCTTCTATGTTAGAAAGGGAGTCAGCTTTCTATTTGTTCTGGAATCTGACCTATGGAGCAGGCAATCCCCTGCCTCTGGCCTCTTCTCTCTCTCTCTCTCTCTCTCTCTCTCTCTCTCTCTCTCTCTCTC
>CABHPQ010168248.1:3122-34631 GCA_902168405.1 Peromyscus aztecus | reverse complement strand
TCTCTCTCTCTCTCTCTCTCTCTCTCTCTCTCTCTCTCTCTCTCTCATCCACAGAACTCAGCCTATATAGAAACACACCAAGGGCAGTAGAGCTGGATCAGTGTTTAAGACTACAGTCCATTCTTGCAGAGGATCCAGTTTTGTTCCCAGCACCCATGTCTGGTGCCTCACAACCACCTGTAGTTCCAAACCCCCAAAAATAAATAAATAAACAAACAAACAAATTAATAAAGTTAAGGAGGAATGAGGGCTAATATCTCCTTGTTCTGGCAGAGGGTAAGTCTTGTTAACTAGTGAGGAATCTGATGCCTCAGGCTTCATGTACCATGTACACACACACACACAAAATTTAAAATAAAATAAATCTTAAGAAACCCACTCAGATAAAACAAAACAAAACAAAACAAAAAAACAAACAAATACAATAAAAAACTAAAAACAAACCCCTAAACTGCTGGTTCTATTCTTGGCCTTTCTGCTCCCAAGAGGATTAAGACAGGGCCCTAGACTGGGACGTTGATGGGGGCCCAGGTCTGCATTCCTCTTCATCACCCTCCCCCAACTTCCAAAGCTTCTTGTTTCTACATACGACTGGAGCCAGTTGCAGGTAATGTCCCTGTCAGGGCAGAGTTGGCCTCATCCATCATCTGCTAGGATGTTGCCCATTGCCCCCTCTTGGGACGAGCCCAAGAATCTTTTCCTTTCTCTCAGTGACAACTTGGTCATACTACATGCTCCTTAAGGATAAACAGCAATCTTATTCATCTCGTGCCTCTCTGGTCCAGTTCAGTGCCCCGGACTTGGAAGAAGTGAGTGAGTGAGCGGAGGGGTCTGCAGCGTGCAGCTCAGCTGGCAGAGTGCTGGCCCAGCATGCATGGGCCCTGGGTTGCTCTTAAGCACAGTGTAAACTGAGCGTGGCGTCCTAGGTCTATCGTCCCAGCATTTCCACAGTAGAGGCAAGAGGCTTATTCTTGACTACACAGTGAGTTCAAGGCCAACCTGGGTGGGCTCATGAGATTGCCTGAAAAAAAAAAACCCAAAATAAATAAACAAACAAATTAATAAAGTTAAGGAGGAATGAGGGCTAATATCTCCTTGTTCTGGCAGAGGGTAAGTCTTGTTAACTAGTGTGTCTACGGCCCTAAGGTCTACTAGTCAGGAGAAGCTGTCTCCATCCCCCACTCCCACCACCCCCGCCCCCACCTGGCCTTCTGAGTTTCTTCATAGCTCATCTGGCCAGCACTGGGTGGGGTCTCTATTACTGAGCCCTGGGCTCTAACTGAAGCTCACTTTAGATAAAGTTCAGTTTATGCACACATAGAGCCAACCCACACATCCTCTCTAAACATAGGCTTTGTCTTGGACGGGACATAATGCCAGGAACTGGGAAAGGATCTGGTCTCAAAATCTAAAAAACTAGGACCTAGCTCCCTTCTTCCTATTTGCCCCCGGCCCTCTGTCAATGTTTTAAAAAATGTTTTTCATTTTTTATTTTATGTATGAGGATGTTTTGTCTGCATGTATGTATGCACGTGCATGCAGTATCCATGGAGGTCAGAAGAGATAGACCCCCCTGGGACTAGTGTTTCATATAATTGAAAAATGCCATGTGGCTTCAGGGACTCGAACCCAGGTCCTTTGCAACAGCCAGTGCTCTTAACCACTGAGCCATCCTTCCAGACCCTGTCAATTTTATCTGAATGAAATCAAGACCCATTCCTACAGGGTACGGATCAGAACCTAATTCATATACACATCCTGGGACACATTTGAATCCTTTCCCTTTCCAAGCAGAGAAGAGAACCACATATGGCCGAAGGGGTGGACTACTTGGAAAAACAAAAACCAAAACCAGAAGCCTGTGCACTCCAGGAGACAGGAGTACAGGGGAGAGATGATGACCCAGTGGAGGAAGACCCTCCTCCCAATTCAGACTCCAAGATCTCACTGCCTATGGAGGAGGCTTAGTCTATCCAGGGTCTGTCTTCTAGAACAGAGCAAAGGGTCCTTATTCTTTCCAGAAGCCCCGGGAAGTATATGCGCCTGAACAAGACCACTCTATGAGGTACTACAGTCATGGTGAAGGGTGTGGTTTTGAACTGCTACCTAGCCCAGGCTGTGCAACTTGAAGTGCCTCTCCATTCACCACCTGCATGGTGGGATTGCACCCACGGGCTGACACTTCTGGCTCTGGACAGAACACTTCCTTCTCTGCAGTTTCTCTCCTTCCTCTGTACTTCCTGAGCTGAGCACTCAGTTGTCTACACTGGGAAGTCTTGCCAGAAAATACCATTTCCTAGCCTGCTTTAGACTTGAGAGTTCCACCTCAGCCTTCAGAGACAAACTACCCAAACCTTGCTTGGTTTGCTCAGCAAAAGTCCAAGAAAAGATGTTGGCAGTATGTTAGTCCTGGGAAGGGCAAGACACTGCCAAGCTCCCTGGCTTAGTGAGGCCAACCTTTGTAACTGAGTAGTCAAGGCAGAGGTCTTGGAACTAAGATATCAGCCAGGGATCTATAAGCTATCATGTCCAAGCAGGCAGGAAATTTAAAAATATTTTACTTTGTTTGTTTGTTTTTATGTATATGAGTGTCTTGCCTGTATGGATGTCTGTGCACTTACTGCATGCCTGGTACTCTCTGAGGCCAGAAGAGGGTGTCAGACCCCCTGGAACTAGAGTTACAGACAGTTGTGAACCGCCACATGGGTGCTGAAAGTTGAACCTGGGTCCTCTGGAAAAGCAGTCAGTGCTCTCAACTATTGGACCGTCTCTTCAGCTCCCATCTTTGTTTTTAATCATGTGTATCTGTGTTTGAGTATGTACAAGAAGTGAGTGCAAATGTCTACGGAGAGCAGAGGCGTCAGACTCCTCTGGAGCTGGGATAGCAGGCTGTGTAAGCCATCTAACCTGAGTGCTAGGGATTGAATTCAGGTCCTCTTTAGTAGCAGTGTGTGCTCTTAACAACTCAGCTCTCTCCCCAGCCTCTCTACTGATCTCTCACTGAACCTGGAGCTAGAACATTTTTGCCAGACGGGCTGCCATCAAGCCCTCTAGGATCAGCCTGTTTCCACACTACCCCCACAAGCCAGGCCTGGAGTTAGCGTGGAGTGGGGCTCCGAACAGAGGTCCTCACACTTGCTCAGAAAGTGCTTTACCAATGAAACCATTCTCCATCCCCAATGGAGACTGTTTCACCAGGAAATTATGGGAATAGTCAGAGATTTCTAGACGGAAAAAGAGGAACTGGGTAGAGTGCAAGGTGTCTCCTTATAATATCGAGATGGTAGAGACGTTGGAAGGTATACTATTTCTTATTATTTGATAATGAAAATGGTTGTTATAGTGAGGTTGAAATTGAAGCTATTGGACTGATTATGGTAATAGCAGGAACGGGATGATGAGTGGTCGTTGTAAATGAGTGTTGCCATGGTGATAAAGGGAGTAAGTGGTGTTGGCTATTGTCATGTTGAGGGGCGTGTGATGTAAAATCTCAGAGTAACAGGGAACAATCACTTCTGGAGTTGAGGTAGCATCAGTAGGTGATCCTGACAATAATTATAGTTACAAATGAAGGCAGCTGTAAGTGATTGTAGCCGAGGTGCTGGATTGTTATCCAGGTGTGTAGGAAACTGGATTATGTTGGTAAGTAGAAGTTCTTTGTGTGGTATTTGTCTTCCTTTAACCCCATCACTGTATGAGATAGGTCTGATACACCAGCTGAGCTCCCAAGGAGCACACCGTGGCCTTGGGTCCCCCTGGGCCTTCTACGATCACACATGATCTTTCCTGGTCTACTTGTTCGGATTTAAAGACAAAGGGGGAATGGAAATGGCCCGTGTTCCAGCATTCCCTTCTTCTCCTCCATCTTCCTGGGGGTCTACTTGCTTCCTGAGATAGTCCTGCCCCAGGGTCCAATACAGGAAACTAAGGCTTAGAAGCCAGAGCCTGCTCCATGTGCCAAGCATCTGGCTAGAAATGAGATGATTCTGCCAAAAGGCTCTCCTTGCAGCCGTAGGAACAGTGGTTACCGGAGCTGCTATTCTGACTCAGGGCTGGTCCTCAATCCCTAATTGGTTTTTAGCCTCTAGCAATTCCCTTCGATCTGTGCTGGCCAATCCTGCCACTACTGGCCAAATGTGGCTCCTGAGCGCTGGAAATGACTGCTCCAACTGAGATGTTAGTTTGAAGTCCTAGCATGAGAGAAGGGTGTAAACGATCTACTTAATAATTTTATATGTTGCTCACATGCTGAAATACTGTGTGAATATTGAATTAAACAAAGAGATCACTAAAACCAAGCTCACCTGTTTGTTTTCGCTTTTATTTTTCATGTGTCTACCGGGGAAAACGTAAATGCTGTATGTGGTCCACATAATGTTCCGTGTAGGGTTGCCTTTGCTCACCTGCTTTTCCTTTGTCCAGAGATGATAAAGGCAAGAGGAAATGAAGCAAATTCCAAAGTAATGGTGGGTTAAGCACATGAGAAGTTTGTTTTTCTCTTCTACAAAGAAGCAGAATCGTGCAGGGAGAGATACAGCAGCCACACCCCAGTATCAGGGCCCCAGGAGCTTTCTTCACTGTGTATCTACTGTCCTCAGCACGACTTTTATCTTGAGGTCTAAATGGCTGCTCCAGCTCCCTATCCAGTGAGAACAGGTGGATGATGAGCTCCTTCTCTTAGGAACAGAACCATGGGCTCCTTCAATTGTTCTGTGGGTTAAGGTGCTTACTGACAAGCTGAGCAACATGAGGTCCATCTCTGGGCCCCATGTAGTGGAAGGAGAGAGCTGACTGCTCCAAATTATCTTCTGACCTACACACACACACACACACACACACACACACACACACCATGGAGTGTGTGTGCCCATAGGCCTATATATATATATACAAATAAGTACATACATAAATGTAATAGTTAATTTTTATTATTTATTTATTCATTGGGTTTTCAAGACAGGGTTTCTCTGTCTAGCCCCGGCTATCCTGGAACTTGCTTTGTAGACCAGACTGTCCTCGAACTCACAGAGCCATCCACCTGCCTCTAACTCCTGAGTGCTGGGATTAAAGGTGTGTGTCACCACTGCCCGTTTATAATTAATTTTTTTAAAAGAGCCCAGAAAATATTCATTACTTCTTTTTGTATCTCAGTAGTCAGAATCTAGTTACTTGGACAAATCTAGCTGCAAGAGAATCTAGGAAATGCAGTCATAAACCTGGTGGCCATGATGCAGCCGAAACGTAAGGATTTTAAGCATTCAAGGAAGCAAAGGAGAACACAACTGCAGTCTTCAGGACGCCCAAAGAGGGGCTGTTACCCGAGGCCTCTCTCTTCTCCGAGTCTGAGATGCTGGTGCAACTAGGAGCAGAAGAGTGGAGAGATGGGCTCCAAGCAAGCCTTCTCCTCTTAGAAAGACCTCTTTTTGTCTTGTTTTTGTTTTTCAAGACAGGTAGCCCTGACTATCTTGGAACTCGCTCTGTACACCAGGCTGGCCTTGAACTAAAACAGTCCAGCTGCCTCTGCCACTGAGTAGAAAGACCTCTTTAGGCTGGTGGTAGTATTCCAGCCACTTTCCCAGCCTGCTGCCCTGCCACACTTCTGAGACAGGGTCTTTCTGTGTAGCCCTGTCTTTGAACTCGCTATGTAGACCAGGCTGGTCTTGAACTCACAGAGATCTGCTGGCCTCTGCCTCCCAAGTGTTGGAATTAAAGGAGTGCACCACCACGTCCAGCTTCAGCCTGCTGCCCCTTTGTGGACTGAATAAACTAGTTTTCCTATAAAAAGGGGCTGGGGGTAGAGCTCAGTTAGCAAAGTGAACAATTATTTGAAACCCAAGCTCTCTGGCTGGGATACAAACCATGACTGCAATATTTTGGAATTTATATTCAAAGTTGTCACTGATCATACGGCACAGTAACAACGGCTAGTAGGTAGACTCTGGCTGTTAGATGCTGGTGCCGTCTGTCCTTCCTCCTCTAACTTTCTTCACCTCTATCAGTCCCAGCACTGGCAGGGACCCTGGGAGACCCAAGTGACCCAAAAGACCTATACTTCAGGAAGTGATCACTGGGAAATGAGTTTAAAAAAAAAAAAAATCAAGGACCATTGTCCAAATACCCACAGAGTGGCTCACGAAAAGATTCCTGAGAAATGTAAACTCCGTCCATGGATATAGGACTCACACCTATCCTGCTCACTGATGCATTCCTTTTCTGTGTGTGTAGCAAGTGTGAGGAGCATTTGTTGAATGAATGAATAATGAATGAATAAATGAATGAATGAATGAATGGGCCTGGGTGTATGCTGGAGTCCAGTTCAGAGTTGAGCAATGAGGAGAGCCTATTTAGAAGATTACTTGAATGTTTAGTAGGGACTCAGAGAGGTGGATCCCTCATTCTTTCTCAGTGATTTAACAGTCTGGACCTACAAGCCTGCCTTTCCCAACACCTTCTCCTCCACTGATGCGTGGCTGGTCTCCACAACTCAGGGAGAGCTTTTTATGGAGAACAGGACATGTTGGCAGAGAGATGGGGTGAGTGTGGGCATCTGGAAGTGAGTGTGAGCCAGGGCTCTGGAAGGCCCTTTGTTCTTCCCGGGGTGGTTGCCTGCTCCAGCAGCGCCTTCTCTTTCAGCCAGGGTCAGATAAGGCGACCACAATCAGCTTTAGGAGAAGGCCTGGCCTGGTAGTGGGGCCCACACCCTAGACTTCCCCCTCTCCCATACATCTTGGTGTCAAACACATTTTATTTCCTCACGTCTGGGGACCCAGGGGCTTCCCCTTCAGGATTACTTCCTCCTCCGGTTTGTTTTCCAGCTGGAGCCTCCAAGAGCCCCACTGCAGGGGGCGGCTCCTCCTCTGTGGCCCACAGGCTTCAAAGGCCAGCTGGGAAACTGCTGGCCCGGGAGGAGGGGGCATTACATCCAAAGTGTGGGGGCTTTAGGTGGGATTTCCCACTCGTTTTCAAGCTGTGCCCTCCCCATATTTACTGAAGCTCTTTCTCTATGGACAGAAGGAGACTTCAAAAGTCAGAAATAAGGGACTCTCTGCCACCCCCTCCCCCAGGGCTCAGAGGGGGCCAGGAAATGCCCCTCCATGATGGATTAGGTGCCTAAGAGCCATGGCAAGCTCAAGGATGGGCAGACCTTCTCCCTTTTCATGGGGCTCAGATTTCACGATTTTGGGAGGGAGAAGGGGGCGAAATAATTAGTAATTTGTGATTAAGTCTTTTCATGGATATTTTGTTTCTTTGTTCTGTGATGTCGCCTGGAGCCATTTAAAAAATGACTTTTAATGACAAAAAGAAAATAATTGCTCTTTGTAACTAATGACTGTGTCAGAACTTAGACATCACCAAAGCCTCGGAAAGTAGAAACCAAGACAAGGACTAGATGGGGGTGCTGCTTGCTAAGGAATCTGATCAGCAATTGGAAAAGGGGCCCAGGGTCCGTTTGCATTCTATGGCGCTCTGCCTTCCCCTGTGGCCAGCCAGCACCGCCGTACCTGCCCTCAGCCTTGGGCATGCAGGCCTGCAGTCCCTAAGGAGCCTCTGGCCCTGATGGCAGGCAATGGTTAGATTGCCCACGGCCAGCTAGAGAATCTCATCTTGACCTAGTCTTGGGATTGCTCCTTCTTCTGTGAACTCTCTTTGAGAAAGAGCACTCTACTCCAGTAAGGGTGCAGGTAGGGGACTTCTGCAGCCTTCTAGGATCCCGCAGTTGTCCTGGGATTCTAGATTATTCTGAGTCTTTTAAAACGTTGAATTGTCAAATAAGACTGAGTAAACTTAGACATAGAGGATCACATTTGTAATCTGAACACTCAGGAGACTGAGGCAGGAGGATTGTTATGAGATTGGGGCCCATCTGGTTTACATAGTCAATTCTAGGCCTACAGAGTAAGATCATGTCCCCCAAAACAAAAGATTGAATATATTCAAGGTGTTCAATGTGATGGTGGATCTGTAGCCTTTTCTGGGTCCTTAGTGCTTTCAACTCTCCAGCTAGACTAGAGGACAGTCCTGGACACAGAGAAAAGCCTCCTGTTTGCCAGCATCCTCTCTTTACCCTCCAGGGCAGAGGCCAGTTGACTAACCTACAGCTTCACCTTGGGCCTCCAGCAGGGAGCTGCTAGGGCCTACGCCCCAAGGACTCCATACAGCTCCCCACCTCCTGCCTGCACCTCTGCAGCCTCTGGGGAATGGGCGGGAGATGGGGAATTGCTCACGCAGCAGATTCCACTCCTGTTCCCTTCCCAGCCCTCGCTCTGATCTCTCCCAGGGGGAAGGCTGGGGGGAAAAAACCCGTTAACTTGTGCTTTCTATTTGGTTTTCCTCTGGTTATTGTTTAAAATGCAGAGATTATGAGGTCAAACTCTCCCAGCCAATATTTTTCTAATGAAAAATGTAGTAAGGCACGATTGAGTAATCTAATCTATAAGTTAAGCGTTCCACACAGCAGCGATTTTCACCGACAGAACTTCAATAAATCTTGTTTTGAGAAAAATGATATGAGGCTGATGTTCTATTTTTGTCAATTTGAATGGACTCCCCTGCCCCCAGTCCCCAGAAACACCGCATTGCACCCAGCCAATCTCTCCCTTCCATCCCCCAGTGCAGGCAAGATGAAGGGGACCAGAATGATGGGCTGCGAGCTTGAGTTCTGATCCAGCTCTGCTCAGTCTCTGCAACTCTCTCCTGGGCAGGGGGTCAGTGAAGGATTAGGTCCTGTTGTCTACTTACCCAGCCTTGGGGTCCGGATGGCCATGCAAGCCTGTCTTCCCTAGCTGTCCCAAGGCTGAGTGAAGAACTAGCAGCAGACCTCCAAGCTCCCCTCAGCTCCCAATGAGCCACTGAGAGATTTGGCAGGAAAGGCCTCACCTCAGGCAGAATTATGTAAATCCACACTGCTGCACCTCATTGTCTAACTTGAATATGATTGTCTAACTTAAACACAGCAAAGGTGGCAAAATGTAGTGAAACCTGCCACAACAAAGTGTTTGGAGTGTGTGTGTGTGTGTGTGTGTGTGTGTGTGTGTGTGTGTGTGTGTTTGCACGCATGTGTGCTCTGAGAAGGAGGCAGGGCTCTTGTGATGGATACACAGGGTATAAGGCCCTCGTGGGTAATGGCTGCCAAGACTAAAATACAGAATGATGTTTCAAGCCCAGGTTACATGCTGGAGGGTGGGGTGCCTGAAGACACTAGAGATGCTATAAGGGCAGCCAGGAAGAATTAAGACCCTCATCAGAGAGAAATCAATTAGAGGAGGTTTGGAAATGAGGCCCTCCTGGCCCTTCCTTCCAACAGCAAGCCACTGAGCTGAAGCCATTGGCAGGCGAAAATGCTCAGGAGAGTTGGGGGAGGGGTATAGGGGAAGCAAGTGGCGGCGGCGTTTGAGTTTGGAAGAACTAAGGATGCCTCTGTGTGAAACGTGCAGGCCTGGAAAACCAAGGAAAGGGGTACCTTGACTTTTGGGGGTTCAGGAGAGCTGAAGCTAGAGGAAGGGAGGGCTGCAGTCGGGCCACAGACGAAAGAGCCAGGTCTGACATTGCCAACCCTCTGATTTCAGCTCTCGGCTTTTTTTGCTTGTGAAATGAGGAGCGTCAGAACAGCCCTGCTTGCTGGCTGGCCATGTGAGCAGGTCAGACAAGAGAGCATCTGTGCTCAGGTTCTGCTGAAAGAGCTGCAAAGATGCTGCCCAAGCCTGTGACTGTGTCCTTTGGGGAAGCAGCCCTGGGGACAGTGCTCAAGCCCCCTGGTGTTTTTCCAGAAGTCAGGTCAAACTGGGTGGTGGGTGGGGCCAGAGGGAGAGATTTCTTGTCTTTTTCTTTTTTTCCCCCTAAACTTAATGTAATTTTTTGTTTGTTTTTGTTTTTTGAGACAGGATTTCTCTGTGTAGCCCTGGCTGTCCTAGAACTCCTTGCTCTATAGACCAGGCAGGCCTTGAACTCAGAGATCTGCCTGCCTCTGCCTCCCAAGTCCTGGGATCAAATGCCTGCGCCACCACCACCTAACTGAAGACTTCTTACTTCTTATAAGAAAATAAGGTGCCAGGCGGTGGTGGTGGTGGTGGCGGCGGCGGCGCACGCCTTTAACCCCAACACTCGGGAGGCACAGGCAGGCGGATCTCTGTGAATTCGAGGCCAGCCTGGTCTACAGCATGAGTTCCAGGAAAGGCTCCAAAGCTACACAGAGAGAAACCCTGTCTTGAAAAACCAAAAAAAAAAAAAAAAGAAAGAAAGAAAAAAGAAAAAAGGCCGGGCAGTGGTGGCGCACGCCTTTAATCCCAGCACTTGGGAGGCAGAGGCAGGCGGATCACTGTGAGTTCGAGGCCAGTCTGGGCTACCAAGTGAGCTCCAGGAAAGGCGCAAAGCTACACAGAGAAACCCTGTCTCGAAAAACCAAAAAAAAAAAAAAAAAAAGAAAAGAAAAGAAAAGAAAAGAAAAAAGAAAAAAAAAGGAGTTTGCATGCTCCTGTGTCTGTCCAAGTGCACCAGGGGTCTGCAGCAATGGAAATGACCTTGGGAAATGCTTAGAGGTGAACAATCAGGACAAGGACCTGGGAGCTAAGAAGAGGGCTTATGACAGAAGTTCTTGATAGGGGAGGGGAAGTCAGAGAAGGGTCAGCAGCTCCTGGATCATGTCAGGGTACCAAGGGCGTGTCTCTTCTTCCCTGGCAGGACAATCCTTTCTTTCCCAGGTATCTTCGTAGGGCCGCTTCTGAACCCCTCGTCTGCTTCCCAGATGGGAAAGGGTGGGCTTTTAAAACTCTACACATCAAACATGGTTCTAGGGCTAGGGAATTGGCTCAGTGGTTAAGAGCATTGACTACTCTTCCAGAGGACCCAGGTTCGATTCCCAACCCCCACATGATGGCTCACAACCATCCATAACTCCAGTTCCAGGGGATCTGACCCTCTTTTCTGGACTCAGAGGGCACCAGGCATACACGCAGGTGAAACACACAAAATTTAAAAATAAACAAATCGTAATAATTAAAATAAAACAAACAAACAAAATTAATAAGACATTGGTTCCAAGTCACCTTTCATTTTCTGGTCCTCATTTTCCACTCTCTTCTGCTTACCATACACCAACTCTTCCCAGAAATGGTAGCAAGAGCCAAAGGAAACCTGGGGGATGGTGGGGATGGCTTAAGCCTAGAGATGCTCCAACCTGTTTCCAAAAAAAAATGGGAAGTGAGAGGAAACTCGAAGATGATCTCATGCTAGGGTGAGAGGATGGACTCAAAGGCAAGGTTCCTCAGGATTTCTGTCGTGTCTGGATGTGGGAACCAGATCCAGCAGGATCTACCAGATAAAGGAGTCTATCCCAAGGTGACTTTGAGAGTTTCGGCCTGTGTTCTTCTCTTGTCCTTAAAGAGATCCCAAGTTGGTTAGATAAAACAGTCTTGGAGACCTGCAGTAGAAATCCTCAGAAACAGGGGTATTGTTGAGGAGAAGGTAGCTTTGTAGATCTTAGGGAAACCCATGCCCACTATTAATTATATTTTCAAGGAGCTTTTAATCACATAGGAATATTGGAACTGGGGAAATAGCTCAGTGATTAAGTGCACTGGCTGCTCTTCCAGAGGACCCAGGTTCAATTCCCAGCACCTACATGGCAGCTCAAACTGTAACTACAGTTCCAGGGGACATGGTACCTCACACAGACGTACATGGAGGCAAAACACCAATGCACATAAAAATAAATCTTTTAAAAAAGGAATATGCTGTGGGATGTTCTGTATGGCAAATGTGTTGCTAATAAAACACTGATTGGCCTGTGGCTAGGCAGGAAGTGTAGGCGGGACTAACAGAGAGAATAAAAAGAACAGGAAGGCAGAGGGAGGCTCTGCCAGCCGCCACCAGGACAAGCAGCTTGTAAAGATGCCGGTAAGCCACGAGCCATGTGGCAAGGTATAGATTTATAGAAATGGATTGATATAAGTAAGATATAAGGACAGTTAGCAAGAAGCCTGCCACAGCCATACAGTTTGTAAGCAATGTAAGTCTCTGTGTTTACTTGGTTGGGTCTGAGCGGCTGTGGGACTGGCAGGTGAAAGAGATTTATCCTGACCGTGGGCCAGGCAGGAAAACTCAAGCTAAGTGCACTGGCTGCTCTTCCAGAGGACCCGGGTTCAATTCCCAGCACCTACATGGCAGCTCAAACTGTAACTACAGTTCCAGGGGACATGGTACCTCACACAGACGTACATGGAGGCAAAACACCAATGCACATAAAAATAAATCTTTTAAAAAAGGAATATGCTGTGGGATGTTCTGTATGGCAAATGTGTTGCTAATAAAACACTGATTGGCCTGTGGCTAGGCAGGAAGTGTAGGTGGGACTAACAGAGAGAATAAAAAGAACAGGAAGGCAGAGGGAGGCTCTGCCAGCCGCCACCAGGACAAGCAGCTTGTAAAGATGCCGGTAAGCCACGAGCCATGTGGCAAGGTATAGATTTATAGAAATGGATTGATATAAGTAAGATATAAGGACAGTTAGCAAGAAGCCTGCCACAGCCATACAGTTTGTAAGCAATGTAAGTCTCTGTGTTTACTTGGTTGGGTCTGAGCGGCTGTGGGACTGGCAGGTGAAAGAGATTTATCCTGACCGTGGGCCAGGCAGGAAAACTCAAGCTAAGTGCACTGGCTGCTCTTCCAGAGGACCCGGGTTCAATTCCCAGCACCTACATGGCAGCTCAAACTGTAACTACAGTTCCAGGGGACATGGTACCTCACACAGACGTACATGGAGGCAAAACACCAATGCACATAAAAATAAATCTTTTAAAAAAGGAATATTTTCAGGGCATGTTAAAAAATATAATAGCTGGAGCAGGGTGGTGGTGGCGCATGTCTTTAATCCCAGCACTCGGGAGGCAGAACCAGGTGGATCTCTGTGAGTCCCAGGCCAGCCTGGGCTACAGAGTGAGTTCCAGGACAGGCTCCAAAGCTACACAGAGAAACCCTGTCTTGAAAAACCAAAAAAAAAAAAAAAAAAAAAAAAAAAAAAAAAAAAAACATATATATATATATATATATATATATATATATAAAATAGTTGATACAGATACAAAAGTGTAGTAGTTGATACAGAATGATCCCATTTAAAGCAGGGTGTGGTGGCATAGGCCTATAACCCCAGGACCTGTGGCAGGATTGAGTTAAAGGCCAGCCTAGGATACATAGAGATTCTGTTTTAAAAATCTGGGGCAGGAGAGATGACTCAGCATTTAAGAGCACTGGTCTTCCTCCAGAGGACTTGAGTTCAATTCCCAGCACCAACATGGTAGCTCACAATCATCTGTAACTCCAGTTCTGGGGAATCTGATTCTTCCCTGGGCACCAGGCACATATGTGGTACACAGACATACCCATAATACCCATACACATAAAATAAAAATAAATAAATATTTTTTAAAAAATCTATTGCATGAAGCAAAAATAAATCTACATATTAGGCCAGGTGGTGGTGGCACACACCTTTAATCCCAGCACTCGGGAGGCAGAGCCAGGTGAATCTCTGTGAGTTCAAGGCCAGCCTGGTCTACAGAGCGAGATCCAGGATAGGCACCAAAACTACTCAGAGAAACCCTGTCTCAAAAAAAAAAAAAAATCTACATATTAAAAAATAAGAAGAAAACTAGCAAATTGGGGACAGTGATTGTTTGGGCTGTATGTGGCTTCCTTTATTTTATTTTATTTATTTTATTTTATTTTATTTTATTTTATTTTATTTTATTTTATTTTATTTGAGATAGGGTTTCTCTGTGTAGCCCTGGCTGTCCTGAAATTCACTCTGTAGACCAGGCTGGCCTCAAACTCACAGAGATCCACTTGCCTCTGCCTCCTCCCGAGTGCTGGGATTAAAGTCATGTGCCACTACATTAAAAATTTATTTTAAAAATCATTCTGTGTGTGTGTGTGTGTGTGTGTGTGTGTGTGTGTGTGTGTGTGTGTGCATGTGTGCTCAAGTGTAGATGCTCATGGAGGCCAGAGGGGTTGGATTCCCCACTGGAGCTATAGTTTCAAGCAGCTGTGAGCCATCAGATATGGGTGCTGGGGACTGAACTCAGGTCCTCTTCAAGAGGACACACTCTTATCCACCCTGCCGTCCCTCCATCCCTTATTTACTTATTTAGTGTGTGCATGACCTTCATGCTGCCCATGAAAGGAGGTCGTAGAAAAACTTTCGGGAAATGGTACTCTCCTTCCACCATGGGCAAATCTGCCAGGGATCCAAATCAAGTCATCAGCCCTGATGGGAAGCGCCTTTACCCACGGAGCCCTGTTGACAGCTACAGCCTGTTTATTAATTCCTGAGACAGGGTCTCTCTGTGTTGCCCAGGCTGGCTCAAAGTCATGACCTTTTTCCTGCCTCAGCTTCCAACCACCAGGATTACCAGGACAAGCCATCATGCCCAGGTTAGTTTTATTTTCTTTTTACTCCTCTAGCTCTCAAAATTTCTACCACTAACTTTTATATTTAGAATTAAGAAATTATAGCCAGACAGTGGTGACACATGCCTTTAATCCCAGCACTCAGGAGGCAGAGGCAGTGAGTTTGAAACCAGTTTGGTGTACAGAGTGAGTTCCAGGACAGCCAGGGATATACAGAGAGCCTGTCTCATAATAATAATAATAAAAAACAAAAGTAAATTAGAACTTATGAAGACTCCCGGCCCATAGCCTATGACCTAGTCTGCTTTGGTGATCTCTGGCTGGCCCCACTACCAGCCCATGGGGGAGGGGAGACTAGCAGCTGGGAATCAGCTGTGTCTAGAGACAGTCCGTGTCCAATGGGAGAATGGGAGGTGGGGCTCACTTCTGAGCTGGATGGAAGCCAGGCTTAGGGATGGGGACCAGTGTTCATTGCTGCCCCCCATTCTATCCCTAAGGGGACAGAGACCCAGAGTCAAGCTCTGCTCCAAGGATGTCTACCTTCTGCCTAGTGACAGGTTCCGTCTGCAGCTGCAGGAGTGGCCTCATTGCTAGTTCTGGGTTCAGTGAGGATTTATGGGGATGGATCCAGGCCTGCAAGGCCCCTTTCCGCTCCTTCCAGGACTCTGAGGACCACGAACTCTATGAGGAGTAGAAAGAAACTGATCCAAGCTGGCATGGTGCCACACAGGGTCGGGCTAAGGATTTAGACCAAAAAGTCTCAGCTAAACTCAGTTGCGGGTTTAGTAAAAACCTAGCTACAAAACTCTAGCCCACCTTCAACTATTCAGTTACAGTTAAAGCTGAGAAGAAAAAAAAGAAATGCACATAAAAAAGGCTTGTGGGCTTTTTATTTGTGAGCACATGACGAAGTTTACTTCAATTCTGCTGCAAGTGAAGAACCCTATTCAAGGCCCAGTTAAGACTGTCTCTTGGGAGAGGTATTTTTGGGGATCATTGTTGACATGGACAAAAATAAGGACTGAATAAGTTCCTTCAAACACTTGCCCTCAGTACAATAGACAGGGAACTGGTTTCTGAGAAAAAATCGGAATCCCATCAGAAGTTTATCAGAGAATTGCTTCAGCGCTGTTGTCAAGGAGATAGTTTTGAGACAGCTCAGTTGGTAATCAATGTGCTTACCTTGCAAACAGCAGGGCCTGAATCAGATCCCCAGAACCTACATCAAAAGTCCAGGTGTGGTGGCACATGCTTGTAATTTGAACTCTGACAGATTGTGACCCCGAGGCTCACCACCATGTCTGGTTTATGCTGGAGACTGAACTCAGGGCTTCGCACACGCTAGGCAAACATTGTAACTGACTTATACCCCAGTCTTCTCACTTGTCTTTAGTCGAAAATTCTGCCTTGGTTCCTGCTCGAGTGTCAACTCAAACATGAAGCAACTGATTCACAAATTCCAGGGTCATGTATGTCTTGTGACCTGTGCTGATCACCGAAAGGCAAGCAAGTCAGAGAGCAGAAGATGCAGGCAGAGTGTCTCCGTGCAAGGATCTAGCCAAAAGTTCCCTTATATCGGAGGCAAGATTGCCGACGAGGCAGGCACCCTCTAGTTTATAGCTTTCTATCTACTTGGGGGATGTGGTCCTTTAGCAGAATGACCGGTGATTTGGGATGTGATGTTAAGTTATTCTAAATCTCGCCAGGCGGTGGTTGTCACACGCCTTTAATCCCAGCACTCAGGAGGCAGAGCTACAGAGCAAGATCCAGGACTGGCACCAAAATTACACAGAGAAACCCTGTCTAGAAAAACAAAACAAAAAAAATTTATTCTAAATCTCATGGTAAGAAAGCATTTTCCTTGTCCATTCTCTCTCTTTCCTTCTACTTGGTCTCAAGAAGATGAATAATCATATTTCTTGAATCGTAACATTCTTATCGTTGACTCCTTTTGAGACAGGATCTCAAGAAGCTCGGGCTAGCCTCAGACTTACATTGTAGTCAAAGGTAGCCTTGAATGTCTAATCTTCTAGCCTCTACCTCTCAAGTGTTGAGTTACAGATCTTTCTGTTTGTTTTGGTTTTTGAAACAGGGTTCTGACTGGTAGGCCTAGAACCCATGATCCTCCTCCTGCCCTAGGTTCCTGAGTGTTGGGGTTAGGAACATACACCACTATTACTTAGCCTCATCACTGTTTTTTCCCATGGAATATTTTTTATTATATAGTCAGTTTTCTTTCTTAGTTGCTTATTTATTTTTGGTTTTTTGAGACAGGGTTTCTCTGTGTGCCCCTGGCTGTCTTGGAATTTGCTTTGTAGACCAGGATGCCCTTGGAGGCAGAGGCAGGCGAATCTCTAGCTCCTTAGCTGTTTCAGAGCGATAGTAAGTAAATGTGACCAGGCATGGTGGTACTATCATGTAATCCCTGCAAGTGCCCATAATCACAGAAGTATCTTGACTTCAAGTTCAACACAGGCTACACAGTGAGATCCTGTCTCTAAAACTAAATAATAATAGAAAATAATAATAGTAAATGCATTAAAAATAGTAAATAGTAAATGCATTAAAAATCTCAGGGCCAGGGAGATGCTTTGCCACCAAGCCTGGCAGTCTAAACTTGATGCCGGGAATCCACACAGTAGAAGGAAAGAACCAACTCTAGCAAGTTGTCCTTGACCTCCGCATCCATGCCATGAACTCGCAGTCCCCTACAACACACAAATATCTCAAACCTTGCCAAGTATGGTGGCACATGCCTTTAATCCTAGCACTCTAGAGACAGAGGCAGGAGGATCTCTGTGAGTTCTAGGCCATCCTGGTGGACACACCGAGTTCCAGGACAGCTAGGCCTACACAGAAAGATCTTGGTCTAAAATAAATAAATAAATAAATAAATAAATAAATAAATAAATAAATAAATAAATCAGACCTCGACAGTAACCGAGTAACTGATAACTAACCTCCATGTGTCCTTGCTTTTAAGGTAGCTGTATTGGTTAGTTCTTTGTCATTTTGACACAAACTAGGGTCATGTGAAAAGAAAAAACCTTAACTGAGGTATTGACTCCATCAGACTGGCCTGGAGGCAAGTTCATGGGGGCAATTTCTTGATTAATCATTGATATGGGGGGGGCCCAGACCGTTGTAGGTGGTACCACCCCTGGGCAGGTGGTCTTGGGATGTATGAGAGCTCACTGAACAAGCCAGTAAGTAGCATTGCTCCACGGCTTCTGCTTCCTTTCCTGCCTTGAGTTCCTGCCCTTGACTTCCCTCAGTGATGGACCTGGAAGTACAAAATGAAATTAACCCTTTCCTCCACATGGAGGTTGCTTTTGGCCATGGTGTTTGTTGAAGCAATGGAACACAAACTGTGAGACTAGCTGACATCCTAAATCCCATATTCATCATCCCCTGGCTTTCATTTTGATGTAGTTTCCCTATGTAGCTCTGGCTGTCCTGGAACTCACAAGACCAGGCTAGCCTTGAACTCTCAAAGATTCACCTGCCTCTGCCTCCCAAGGGCTGGGATTAAAGGCGTGCACCATATCCAATCTATATATTTTTTTAATTGCATATAAAAGTATTCCTTTGAGACTTGGTCATATAGCTCAAGCTAATCCCAAACTTGTAAATCTAATTCAGCCTCCCAAGTGAATATGTAGTTCAACCCCTGCGTTTTATATTTTATGCTGTTTCAACCAAACATGTTGATACATATGTATAGTCCCAGCATGATACATATGTATAGTCCCAGCACTTAACTATAAAAACAGAGCTGTTGAGGCTGAAACAGGAAGTTGTCATTTTAAGGCCAGTCTGAGATACACAGTAAGACCCCATCCCCCCAAAAATTTCACTGCTCTTAATTTTATTCACAATGACATCAGACCGCAAATATCTTTAAGATTTCTTTCTTTTTTTATTTGATGTGTATGAGGTTTTGTCTGTAGGCATGTCCCTGTCTGTTGCCCTTGAAGGTCAGAAGACGGTATGGTGCTGGAGTCCCTGGAACTGGAGTTACAGGCAGTTGTGAGCTGCCTTGTGTGCTGGGAACTGAATTCAGGTCTTCTACAAAATCAGCAAGGGCTCTTAGCCCTCAACTCAGCCAACTCTTCAGCTGGCTTTGTTGTTGTTTTGTGACAGGGCTTCTCTGTGTAGCCCTGGCTGTCCTGGTACTCGCTCTGTAGACCAGGTTAGCCCCAACCTCAGAGATTCAGAGGCCTCTGGAATAAAAGGCATGTGCCACCAAGCCTGGCCCTATAAAGTATTTTTAATGATTAATATATTGGAATGAAAACAGCACATTAATTTACAGAAAACTATCAAGGAAATACCACCCTAGATAGAACATATTTGTGACATGAGTCATGAAGCTGTTGCCTGATGCTAGCAATTGGGAAACATGATTTTTGCAGTTGCTCAGACTCTGGCTGAACCAGCAGTCACTATGATCCTTCAAGGTCAACAGCCCTTGCCTGGGCGTGTAACTGTTTCAACTCTCTATTACAGAACAAGCAGTCTCTGATATTCTGAACACAGCACAGGTCACAAGAGCTCAGCAAGTGTCCGATGAGAGGAAAAGCTTTGCGTAAGAGCTGGGGCTAAATCTTGGCCCCAGAGGATGGGTAGGGAATAGAAGGGAAGATAAACAGGAAATGAGAACTTGTCCAGGTAGAGAGAATGGCATACAGGTCATACTAATCAAGATGTATTTATGTGCTGCTGACTTTGTTTTTTAGAAGCACAGAATAGTGAGAGAAAACAGCCAGATGTGGTGGCACCAGCCTGCAGTCTCAGCACGAGACAGAGAGGCAGGAGGATCAGGAGTTCATGGTCATCCTCAACTACTTAGGGAGTTCAAGGCCAACCTGGGCTACTTGAAGCCTGTTTCAAAACAAAGAGGGTCAGTGAGATGGCTCATTCTCTAGGACCCACACGTAGGAGGAGAACTGACTCCTGAAAGTGTCCTCTGAGCTCAGTCAACCAAAGCACATGCACACACTCATTAAATAAGGAAAATTTAAAAACAGCCCTAAGTGGGGAAAGGAGAGGAAGAAAGGAAGAAAATCTATTTGGAAAGCCTAAAGAAAATCTGAGAGGATCTGAGCCTTAGTTTGTGAGGTCATACAGAGCCTCAGAAAATTCTTTAGAAAAATTGAGGTTGGAAAATGAGATGATCAGCAAGTAAGCGCATTTGCCACACAAGCCTGCTGAGCTGCGTTTGATCCCTGGAACCAGAGTGGGAGGGAGAAACGACTCTTAACAGTTGTCCTTTGACCTCCACACATGCACATTGGCACACACACACACACACACACACACCCACACACACACACACACACACACACACACACACACACACACCCTGTCACACACGCACATAACAATGATGAGTAATGAATAAAAGTGGGGAAGGGGCTAGGGCTGCATCTCAGTTAGCAAAATGCATGTGCAAAGCCTTGGGCTCAATCCCTGACATGAAAAAACTGGGAATTTTGATGACACGCACCTGTAGTCACAGAAGTCAGCAGGTGGAGACAGTAGACTCAGAGATTCAAGGGCATCCTCATCTGCATATCAAGTTTGAGGCTAGACTGGGATACAGGAGACCTGACCCAGAAACACACAACACAAAACAACAACAACAAAACATTCTAAAGCCAGGCACAGTATCTCATGCCTGTAATCTTGGCATTTGGGAGGCTGAGGCAGGAGGACTGAGTTCGAGGTCTGGCTGGGTTACATAGCAAGGTCTTGTCTCAATAATGATGCTGATGTTTCATTTCGACATTTCCGTGAATGCATGTGGTGCACCTTGATTATTTTACCCCCTTCTCTCTCATCCCCCTTCATTAAAAACTCGTTTATTTCTTAAATTTTATGTAAGTATGTGTGCCATGCATGCAGTGTCTGAGGAGGCTGGAAGAGGGCATCGGATCCCCTGGAATCGGAGTTACAGATGGTTGTGAGTGAGCTACCGTGTGACTAGTGGGACTCAAACTCAGTCCTCTGGAAGAGCAGCCAGTGCTCTTAGCTGCTCAGCCATCTCTCCAGCATCACAGAGCTCTGGGGCAGGCGAGCAATGTGCTGAAAAACTCAGGCGTTGAGTGGGTAGCACCTGGTTTATGGTGAAAATTCTCGCCGTGTCCAAGTATAACACTGCTGTTCATTCATCCCTCAAATATTTATCAAATGCCAGGAGACAGCAGACACTGCCCTGTTGATTCAGTGATGCATAAAAATAGACTCCTCATCTCACAGTTCTCTAGCGAGCCAGACACTAAATGCAACAATCTCATCGACATCGAAGTACAAGTGTAGTTAAGTCCACAAGGAGGTGTTCCTGGCTATGTGAACCCATTCAGTGTCAGGAGGACTGGCTAGGAGCTCAGGCAGGGTTGTTCTGAGAAGCGACATCAGGATAGATTCTGGAAGGATGAGCAGGGATTAGACAGGTGAGGAGAAGGAAACACATGTTAGAGCAAGGACCTAAGACCCTGGAACTGCAAAGGAGGCCAGCAGAGCCCCAGGACTAGAAAGCCTGTGAAGAAAGTACCCAGAGCCGGAAGCCGGGCTAAGGGAATGTGGTAAGAATGGAAACTAGGGGTCAGTAAAGGCCAGCAGACTTTAGAAGATTTGAGCCTGTCTCCTGGAACAGAAGGGTGTAGGGACGTAGTCATGATGTGAGCAGGTGATATTCTAAAAACAAGCTCCCTGGACCTGTGAAGGTTGTAAGTGACTTCTCTGATGGGAAGCCTGTCTAAAGAAAGGGTGTGAGCGGTGTGTGGCAGCCAAACTGCCAGGGCATAGAGTCTGACAGAGGCTAAGTTGAGAGGGGGGTGCAAAAGGGACGTCCGTGTTCAGGGCATGGGGAGAGAACCTGAGAGGACCCATTAGCCGTCCCAGGAGAGAGGCTGGCTCTTGGAGGAATAGGCAAAACCAAAACCAAAGCCCCTCACAGAAGGAGGGCTGTGGCAGTGACCGAGTTTGCCCAGGAGAGGGCTCCACCTTGGGAAGATGGCTAAGTCTCAAGGATGTAGATGATCTCGGAGATCCCCCAGAGAAATGATGTCCAAGGACAGGGCCCCAGGGAAGCAGGGCCCCAGGGAAGCAAGGCCATGCTCGGAGGAAAGGAAGCTGGGGATAGTGGCTGAAGGCAGGCTGCACAGTGACACTTGACCAGACCAGAAGCGGAAAGGGGACCAGGAGGGACACTGAGTCCCAGTGACCCGAGTTTATTAGCAGGGACAGAGAGGAGGCTGTGTTTGGGTGATCAGCAAGCAAGCCAGGGAGGCCTGTGGGTCCGAGGTCACCCTTCCCCAGTGGGGAAGAAGACTCTGGTGGGTGTGTTTGCTTCTTCCTGTATATGGGTGTGGCGAGGAAGCGTAGTAAAGGGAAGCGGATGATGGGAACAGTGGTAACCGGAGTGAAAAATCCTCCACCTCTTACCTCATCCCCACTTTCTTTCCAAACATCCCCGGGCTGCAGAAAAATAGGGAAACGAGACAACTTCTTTAAAGGGAGCATGACTGGGCGGCAGGTACCAAGAAGAGGGATTGGAACAGAGCCCCATGATGTTTTTCTATATTTTTATTTTTAAATTCCATTCTGTGTGTATTAATGTGTCTGTGTGTTTGCTTGAATGTATGCATGGGAATCATGTGTGTCTGGTCTCCATGGAAGCCAGAAGAGGGCATTGGATCCCCTGGAACTGGAGTTACAGATGCTTGTGAGCTGTTGTGTGGGTGTGTGCTGGGTATAGAACCCAGATCCTCTCTGCAAGAGCCCCCATTTCTCTTAACTGCTGAGCATCTCTCTAGCCCCAGCTTTTCCACTTTTTAATAGTTTGAGGGAATAAGGTGGGTTTGGGGAGCCTCGGGTTTATGTGAACATGCATGTGGTCACACATTACACGCTTATTCAGATACCCAGCTGTGCTTGCTCACGTACACTAACACACATCAACCTAAGCAAGCACTCACACAGTACTCATTCATAGGTCCACACACTTACCGTGTTACACATTCACACATTCAGCCATGCTCAACATTAGCAGCTGTTCACAATGGTCCATGAGCTCTGTATGTGTCATGAGTATTCATTAGCAGAGGTGAGTGGCTCCATTGTATACTGGTGTGTGTAAATAATAGAGAGTTCAGAGGGACAATACATGGGTGGAGGAGATATCCTAAGATGGGGTATGTATCTTTGAGTGCATGAGGATAGTGATGTGTGCCTTTGGTCATGTGTTCATTCGCTTGGCAAAGTCGGGGAGGAGCCACCATGTGCCAAACCTTGAGCCGGATTAATCAATGAACTGTACAAGCACTATTCCCATTCACTGCCTAATAGGCTCAATCGAAGACAAGCCTTTAGGACATAGCTGGTAAATGTCCCTCTGGAGGAGTGCCCCATGTGCCATGAAAGGAATCGGGCCATGGGACTAGAGAATTTCCTGCAGTGGAGTAAATAAGGATCCCAGACTATAGAGCATCCTCCAGATTCGAGATGCTGTAATGGGCTATATAGTATCTACTTGCATCATTTCTGGTATCTCACACATAAAGGGACCTGGAAGCTGAGCAGAAAGACGTCATCTCAATATGGGATTCAAATCTCACCTTTGTGGGGCAACTTACTTCTGGGGGGGGGAACCTCATAATTGGGGTAATGATATTTATCTTGGAAGGTCGTAGCAGTCACTGGTTGCAAAATATAAAACTGGGGGCTGGAGAGATGGCTCAGTGGTTAAGAGCACTGCCTGCTCTTCCAGAGGTCCTGAGTTCAACACCCAGCAACCACATGGTGGCTCACAACCATCTCTGGGGGAATCTGATGCCCTCTTCTGGGATAAAGTTGTACATGCAGATAAAGCACTCATATACATGAATAACAAAATCTTTTAAAAAAATTAAAACTGTCGCCTAATAAGCACTTATTAGATTTTTTTAAATTTAGATTTTATTCATTTTTTGCTTGTTCTTTTTTATGCTGGGGATTGGACCCAAGGCCTTACACATACTAGACAAATGTGAGTCACATCCCCAGCCCTTGAAGATGGGCTTATTGAAAGACTCCTTGAGAAGGACGCCATAGCATGTCTGCTTCTCGTCAACTTCGCATTTGTACCCTGCAATTCCATAAAGGAAAAGCAGGAGAAACATGGTGATAACTCAGGACTAGGGATGTAATGGAGACAGGCAAGCCGGATGGCAACCCAACTTCAGGCATCCGGAATCCCGAACAGAATGTGGACCTGCAAAGGAAACCTTTCTGCCATCTGAAAGAAGAAACAAGCTATCTTCCCATGATTAATTTGAGTTTTGCAACCAGAGGCCTGGCTTACTTTTATGTCTTAATCACATTCAACACAAATAATTCCAGGAATCCACGAGATGACCTAAAACCAGTCCCACGTGAAATCTAAATCTGTCGTGCACTGTTTTCTATTCTAGGAAGAGGACTTGTCACTGGAGATGTCAGACCTCTCCGTGGATCTCACCCCCACCTGAAATCCCTCTCTCCCATCTTTCAGGATTCGAACCCAGCCCCACACCTAGCCAGGCCTCTGGGACGACCCCTTCTCCCGGCTCTGGGGCTGGAGAGCGCTTATTTTGGTGGCTCTTCCAAACCCACTTCTACCACGAGCTCTTTTTTCTCCCCTTTCATGCTGGTTGTAGGAGGTACGTCTAAAGGGGCAGGAGAGAGAGTATTCCAATCCCATTGCCAGTGTTTGCTTTTTATTTCTTTTGTGTGTGTGTGTGGGGGTCTTCATCTACTGCTCTCCACCTTATTTTTTAAACTTTGTTTAATTAATTTATTTAATTTGATTAATTAATTAAATTAATTAATTAAATTAATTTATTTATTTAATTCCTCTTCATTTTTTACTTACTTTTTTTTCTTTGTAGCCCAGGCTGGTCTCAAAATCATTATGTGGCCAAGAATGACCTTGGAGTTATGATTTGTCCTACCTCTACTTCCTGAGTATTGGGGTTACAGATGTGCCCGTCCCATCCAACTTACGCTGCTCCGGGGACTGAACCCATTGTACATGCGAGACAAGCACTCTGCCAGCTGAGCTCCATCTCCACATTCTCACTTAAGATTTATTTTTTCTTTTTAATTGCGTGTATGTCTGTGGGGTAGTATGTGTACATGAACACAGGTGCAGGAGGCCGGAAGAGGACGTCAGATCCTGTGGAACTGGAGTTACAAGCACTCGTGAGCCCCACCAACATGGGTGCTAGAGAACCAAACTCAGTTCCCCTGGGAGAGCAGTACATGTCTTTAACTGTTGAGTTGTCTCTCCATTAGCTTTCTTTTGATTTTTGAGACAAGGTCTCATCTCACTATGCAGCTAAAGCTAGCCTCAAACTTGCAACTCTCCTGCCTCAGTCTCCCAAAGTACCGGCATAATATGCCAGGGGCCCCATGCTTGGCATACTAACACACCCTGAATCTTAGGATGGTTGGCTCCTTTTCCTCCTCACGTCAACTCTGAGGAACAGGTACCACAGGAACCCCCCACTTGCAGTGGCAGAGAAGGCATCTTCCCCGGGACCACACAGGAGCAAGAGAGGAGCCAGGCAGGCAAATTAGACCTGCTTTCCAGTTTCTTAGCTATTCTGCTTTCTGAGAACTTTCCTGTGGACTCTCTGTAGTCATTTGCTGTGGAGTAATCTCTACAATTCCACACATTGCATCCTCTGTCTGTACAGGGTTTGCCCCTGCTGGAGGCTCAAGGCAGGTAGAAAGAATTTCAGGACCACAGCACAGTGCTCTTGCCCAGAGATAAAGGAATGCCGAGGCAGCCGATGTCCACACTAGGGGCTTAGGAAGGGGCCTTTCAACCTGGGGCTGCGGCCTCAGCAGAACCCTCTTCTAACACCCATTTCTGCCCACGCCTGTCGCTGCACACTGACTCTTCCTGGAGTGAGACCCTGTCTCCCAACGGGCGCGAGGCCCAGCATCATGGGGCCTGCAGCAGGTACCAGTTTCTGTTTCTGTGTGAGTGTTAATGCTGATCTGCTAGTTCCCATAGGTATCAGGAGAAACTCCATTGTAACTATAGTATCATGAGAAACTCCATTGTAACTATAGTATCATGAGAAACTCCATTGTAACTATAGTATCATGAGAAACTCTGCCCAGCTCCAGGCCATGGTGCCCAGGTAAACACAAGCTCCTCAGCTGATGTGCAGTAAGGCCTTGCTGCTCTCAGCTCAGACTTGCCTTCGTGGAGCTTTTTCTCCTGCCATAATTCACAAGTTAATTCATGCAACATTGCATCCGGCAGACTTACCTGCATGCTTGTGTTTTTCCTTTGCTTTGGAGTATTCGCCCATTTCACTGTTGATAGAGAAACTGGACTGCTCCAGACTGGAGTGGTTCCTATTTTGAACATTCTTGGACTTCTGCTGAACACAAGCTTCATTTCCCAGGAGGGCGTTTGCTGAAGGGTAGGATACGCTGCACTGACCAACACTGGTCCAAAGTGACTCCACTGTCCCAGCAATCAGTGTATTCTGGTTGTCAGTCTATTCAGGGTTAGTTATTCCAGGGGACATACTGACTTCTTTATATTTCATAATGATAGTCCATATCATCTTTGGATCAGATATGACACTAGAAACTTAGTATTCATGGTCTCAAATCCCAACAACTCTACAGAGTCTTTTTTTCTCTTTTGTTCTCTCCCTGTGAACATATTAAATTGTAAAGAATTTTTTTGGTTCTGGGGATTGAACCCATAGCCTTCTGCATGCCAAGCACATACTCTACCACAGAGCTACACACCAGCCCCTGAAAGAAAGCATTACTACCTCGACTTTACAAGGCTCAGAATGACCAATGACTTGAATAAGGTCACATGAATGGTAACTAACAGAACCAGTATATGACACAGAACTGTCTCTCTGGCCAAATATGGCCACGTGTGTCATGTTACCCCTCTCCTGCCACACACTAGGGGGCAAGAGCCTTGTTGAGCCCTCCCGAGTTGCTCTAGGGAGCCTGAAGAAGTGCTTACTAAAGGCTTGCTGAGTCTGAGGAGTGGATGTCCATGAAGAAGTTGTGCTTGGGGCAGAGGACAGGAAGGAGGAAGGTATTGCCCCAGCACAGACCCACAGAGGGGTTCCCACCGGCCACAGGAGCCTGAAATCTGAACTGTTCTTAGAGAAGGAAACAAAGAAGGAAGAAGGGGGGGGGGAAGGAGGGAAGTAATGAAGACAGAAAAAATGCCACTCTTAATCCGCTGAGGACTCAGTTTCCTCCTGTGTAAGATGTAGAAAACATAGGTAAGTGAAAGAACAGGAGACCATGAGTGCCATGCTGAAGGTAAATTATAATTGTCTGGTATGGTTTGTTTGTTTGTTTGTTTGTTCTTGACACAGAATCTAACTATGTAGCCCAGGCTGGCCTCAAACTTAGAATCTTCCTTCCTCAGCCTCCTGTGTGATGGCAAGTCATAAATTTCAACTCCATAGGATTTTCTTTTTATCACAAGTGTGTACTTTTATTTACTTAATCTATATATTTTTAATTAACTTATAAAATAAATTTTACACATAGGATTTCTATACACACACATTCCATTTTGTTCGTTTTGCCCAATCGTATTCGATCTTCCTTGCCTTACCCTTTGTTCCCACACCCTGTATTTCCCCTTCCATTTTGCTCAATATCTTCCCCACCTCCTCCCTTAAATCTAATTTTTCTAGTTTTGTTACTGGGAAACTGAGGGTCCCTTTCTGAATTCTTAGTCTCAATAATAAAACAACTTGGAAATGGACTCGAGGATAGTTTTATCAGAGTTGAAGAGAAACAGTGCAGATTAGGTTAAAATGCCAGCAGCTGCTGGGTGATGGTAGCGCACGCCTTTAATCTCAGCACTTGAGAGGCAGAGGCAGGCGGATTTCTGTGAGTTCGAGGGCAGCCTGGGCTACAGAGTGAGTTCCAGGACAGCCAGGGCTGTTTTACAGAGAAACCCTGTCTTGAAAAACAAAACAAAACAACAACAACAAATACCAGCAGCTGCCAGTAGAAGAGATAGAGAAAAACTCATGCCTTCTAAGTTATGCATGGAATAGAAAAGGACATTTTTTTTTAAGCTTAAATTGTTGTTGTTATTTTGAGACAGGGTTTTTCTGTGTAGCCCCGGCTGTCCTGGAATTCACTCTGTAGACCAGGCTACCCTCAAACTCACAGAGCTCTGCCTGCCTCTGCCTCCGGAGTGCTGGGATTAAAGGCGTGCACTACTACATCTGGCTAAAAAAGTTTTTCATACAATATATCTTATTGTTTTTTACCCTTCCCGAGATCCTCTCTTCCCACCCAATTTTATGTTCTTTTCATGTATACATCTCCATAACAAATAACAACAAAAGCACATGCAAAAAAGAACCCCACAAAACCAGAAAAAACACAACAATGAAAATATACAAGTTAAAGACCAATAAGAAAAAAAAAAAAAAAGCAAAATGACACAAAAAACCTACAGAAACCACTGAGTTCATTTTGTGTTGGCCAGTCACTCCTGGGCACCGGGCCTGCCCTGGAACATGGTTAATGTATCCAGTGAGACTTCATTGGAGAAAACTGATTTTTTTTTTTCTTTACCAGCAGGTATTAGTTGCAGATAGCTTCTTGGTGAGGGGCAGGAGCCCATGTCCACTTCCTCTTCTCAGTGCTGGGATCCTGTCCGGTTTGAAGCTGTGTAAGCCCGGCACATGCTGCCACAGTCTCTGTGAGTACATCATTCCTGCTGTGTCTGGAAGACCCTGCTTCCTTGTAATCACCAACCACTTCTGGCTCTTCCATCTTTCCACCTCCTCTTCTGTGTAGATCCCAGAACCTTGAAGGGAAGGATTTGTTGAAGACATCCATCGAGGACCGAGCGCTCCAAAGTCTCTTACTCTCTGTACACTGTACAGTTTGATAGGATTTTTTCATCGCAGCCCCCCACCCCTTGTGGAGCTTTATAAAATGTGTGATTTCCAGGTGTTAAATCTTGGCTTGACCTGGGTGAGACCTAGGCAGGTACAACTTTGTTATTGTTTCAAGACAGGGTTTCTCTGTGTAGCCCTGGCTGTCCTGGATCTCTCTCTGTAGCCCAGGCTGGCCTTGAACTCACAGAGATCCACCTGCCTCTGCCTCTCCAGTGCTGGGATTGAAGGAGTGCGCCACCACCACTCTGGCTGGCTTGTGTAACTTTTAAGAGCTTTTCTGTGTGGTTCTCATGCTCAGGTTAAGGGTGAGGACAGCTGGGGTAAAGAAAGACCTAAGGTATACCCATTGTCTTTCTGGGGGTGGAATGAGGAATGCTCCTAAACCACCGTCTTCCTATCCTGCCCACCTCTGATCTGGAGCTTTGCAGGAGGCAGTTTCAGGAGTGTGTGTGCACATGCATAAGTGCTCATGAATATGTGCTTGGAAGGGACAGGGAGTGAGGACAGCTCATGAGGAGGGGACTGGGCTCAGGAACAGCAAATAGTCTGGTCCATTGGTGTCACGGTGTTTCTTTTCTGTTCACTTAGCTTCATGTAGAAATGATCTGTCCCTGCCTACCCTGGGTTCTAAGATGGTGGTGGGCGTCCAGGGATCTCACCTGAGAACTCAGTGGACAACTTTCTTGTTCCTGCTAATCCCTTCCCCTACCTCAATGTCTGGGAAGCAGAAGAGGTTTGGAGCAGAGTAAAGGCCACTTAGCTGATTCCCTCCTGCCCAGGCCCTCAGAATCACTGAGCTGCTCTCTATCCAAGGCTATTTATGAAACCTGCTCTCCCTCATTCTTATGCTCAGTAGAACCCCATAGGGCTGAGCTAGCGCCCCGCAGGTCCTCAGGTGGGAGTGAGTGGAGGTCCCGCTTTCACTAGGAAAGGCATGTGGGAAGAGAAAGGGGGGAACAGAATAGAGGGCAGGGTTAATGAAGTGGCTTCAAAAGCTAATAGCGCATTTACCAACATCTCCTCCTCTGACTCTCCCATCCCAGGGGTGGGGGGAAGCGGCCACAACTGAGGCAGCCTGTCTCTTGGAGTCCTGGTCCAGTCCCTCTGAATATCTCTGCCTCCCTTTATTTCGGAGGCTGGAAAGAGACAGAAAGCTTGTCATGGTGAGGGAGAGTCTTCTACACCCCTAACCTCTGGAGGTGAAACTTAGAAGTCAGTCCCTCTGGTAAAACCTGTGTCTGTCCCCAGAGCTGTCCTGCTCAATGGGAAATGCTGTATGTGCTGGGGCTTTGGGGACCCATGCCCCCCCCAGCCCCAGCACTTCCCACGGTTTCTCGAAGCCCATTCTTACCACATGGCCCTCCTCTCTCCAGGCCTCCTCTCTAGAAGCTGACCTGGAGCTGGATTCCCAAGTAAACAGTAACTAATTGGATTAGGAGCTGATAATACTGTTGACCTTTCTTAATGTCTGCTGGCTGTCTTTCCACCACACTGAGGCTTAATTGTATGGGGTGGGGAAGGGTGGGGGACTTCCAGGAGTGAATCGTGACCCCTGTTAACCTCAGATAAAATGGGCTCAGCGTCTTCCCAACTGCCTGTCATCCCCCATGGAGCAGAAACACACACATGCTCCCAGTCTCATCAAATAATTACACAGATGATACACACATGCATAGGCATGCACACAGAGACGCAAAGGCTCCCAGAGGCACCCCAAATCCACACATGCGCACAGTGGACTTTGAACCTGGATTGTGTGCATGCATAAGTCACATTCAAATGATAAACATGCAAAATTGCCTAAATGATAGACAAGTACATTCATACGCACAGAGTCACACATTTGTAAAATGCAAGCACAGAAGTTCATGTAGACAAATATAATCATAAAGATGATGTAAATGCATTATTAATATGCAGATGAATGACCACAGATACTGGCACACGAAAGGAAAATACACTGACAGACACACAATACTCCATACACGATGCTTGGATATATCAGCACACAAACTACATGACACTTGTGCATGAACATACATGCTTACCATGCACATACCTTTGCACATGGTGCACATCAGAGCCCTCCCCCATACATACAGGCAACTGGCCCCATCCCAAACTCCAACTCTTTCACAGTCTCTGCTGCTTCCATTTTCTATTTGTTCCCGGGAACGGTCTAGGATTCTCAACGTATGGGTCAAGGTCTTGGAGTTCTGGTTCAGTCTCTGCGCATGTCTCCATCTCTCGTTATCTCTGGGGCCCCGTCTCTGTACCTGTTTCTCTCAGTCTGGCACACTGACTGGCAGGGGTAATAGAAGGGCACGAGGAGAGAAATGAAAAGAGGAGGATTGGAGAAGGGAGCCAGAGAAGGTGGAGAAGAGGGCCGGGAACCAGGGGAGCGGCGAGGGGCGGGGAGCGCGGGCGGGGGAGGGGCGCCTGCCTGAGCACAGCAGATGTTGCAGCTCCTCGGATGGAGCTGTTAATGTAAGTGGAGTTTCTGCAATGGTAATTAGGAGGGCCCTCATTACCCTGGCGGAGCCGGCTGAGAGCCGATAAAGCCGAGGGGGAGAAGGGCCGACATCAGGGTAATGGGGGAGTAGGGCCATTGAGGAACTGGAGCCGAGCCGGGGACCGCTCTGTGCGCAGCTGGAGCGGGGCTAGAGGGATGCAGAAGGGGGGCTTGGGCCGGCCCAGAGCCCAGAGTGGGGCGGGACTGAGAGTGGCTTGGCTACGGCTGCCAGTATGGCTACACGGAAGAGGGCCTGCAAAGAGCAGGCGTCGTGAGTTGACCCTATCTGCCACAGAGGCAGATTGAGAAGGGTTCCCGCTCTTAGGTCTCTGCTGCATTCACCCTGGCTGTGTGGACAGAGACCTATCCATTGCACAAGCATGTGGAACCCAGGCATGAACTCTAGTATAGCCAACAGGAAAGTTAATGTCCACGTGGAAGGTTCCAGAATGTCAGGTTTGACTGGAGGAGACCAGCAGCCAAAGGTGGAACCATAATCCCTAATTCGTGCCTCTTTGGAGTTTGAGCTCGGTCCTTCCCTTCGTTCTCTCTTTTCACCAGTCCACAGTCTCTCTCTCCCTCCCCCTCCTCTCTCTCTCTCTCTCTCTCTCTCTCTCTCTCTCTCTCTCTCTCTCTCACACACAC
>CABHPQ010168247.1:35333-45716 GCA_902168405.1 Peromyscus aztecus | reverse complement strand
TGAAATAATGCTGACAAAAATGGGTGCTTTGTAGAGAGAAAAGCAAGATCCCTAGTAGAATTACCGCAGGGGTCTTCTGTGGTAGCACCCATACCATGCTGCCCGGACCACCCTGACTTTCATTAAACAGCAAAACACATGTAGAATATACCACAACAACTGGGCCTGCTTAGGAGGCTGAGAGAGGAGGATCACATATTTGAGGCTAGCTTAGACTAGAGAGCTGAGTTCAAACAGCCTGGAAAATTTAGTGAGACCCTGTCTCAAAGTAAAACTAATAAACAGAGCTGAGACTGTGCTTAGACCACCTGTCCTTGCCTATTCTGTGTATGGCTCTGGTACAGGGGACAAAAACCCACCTTAATAGATGAGCCGTATCCTTAATCTTGTAGAGTCACCAAAATCACTATGTCTAGATTTTTAAAACTGCACTAGGGGCGGGGAGGGGAGGCAGAGGGGGAGCATCCCAGATCACATGTGGAAGAAATGTCTTTCCCAACAAAATTCATCTATGTATGTGGTATATCTTAGTTCTGCAAAATAATGGGTTACTGTACCCAGATAAATGGAACCATTTGAATAAGATTTCTTTGCTCATAGGTAATACATTTTTACTAAGCTGTCTTCCTGTCTTAGTCAAAAACTAAGTAAAAGGTTGTTAGTGATGCTAATATTTTGCTATACTCTAAGAGAAAACTGCTTACACAATGTTGCCATGATCTTAGTGATTTTTAAAATTATAAAGATCCTAGAGAGAGATTCACTCAGCAACATTTGATTTGACTTTAATAGTGTGGTCTCTTTCCTCACATTATACTCTGATATCTGCTATTATTTTGGGATGCCACCACCACCACCAAACTTCAAAATAACCTAAGGGGGAATTCACAAACTTTTAGAAGATAAAGTAGCCAAAGAATGTCACAAGTAGAATTATAGTGCTGAAAGTCTACAAGAGTGCTTCCTACCCTTATCTGAACATGAGAATCCTGAGTCCTCAAAACCCTTTATATCCAGACTGCACACCAGACTGACCATATCACAATCTCTGGAAAACGATGGAGCAACAGCTTCTCAGGCTCCCAGGTGATTCCTATTTACAGCCAACCTTGAAAAGCACTAGAAAAGACCCATTAAAAAATCAAATCACTAAAATGAATGTTGCCTTTTTTTAGATTAAGAAAAATAAATATGGGAGAACATGAGCTTGGAAAGTTAAAATGATGGAGGAATCCTTATCCACCTGCATAACTAGAGCAAAGCCTTCAGATCTAAGCCTCTGTGGCACTTCAGAAGGCTTCCAGGAAGTGTAACTCAAAGAAAAAAGAGAGAACGTGGGACAGTACCACCCCACTGCCTGGCACACACAAGAGCTGGGTATCTTCCCCCTACTTCATGTTTTAGGTAAGGACAGAGAATAAAACAACCACAGGGCACACTTGTTGCCAAATAATTTTTAGGCACATACCAACTGATAATTAACAGAAATATAAACATAGAATTTCTCCAGTTCAGTCATGAGTCCTGTCTAAAACTTGGATGATTAAATAAGAAACAAGGAAGCAGCTGTTGCCAGTTGCCTCAGCCAAGACACTGATGATGATCAGTAGCCTTGATGAGTCTGTGAAGAAAGAGACAAGGCTGAGAATATTAGAACAAGCTATTGTGAAGAATGACTTGGCAATGTCCATCAAAAATACAAGTGCACATAGTCTTTCTTCCAAATAATCTTTTCCTTGGTGCCTATCTTGGAAAAAAAAACCCACATAATTACTTCAGGAGAAACTGTTCTGTCAGTTTCGAGTACATGTTGTTGGTATAGCACCCATTACATTACTCCATTGTAAGTAAGAATTAACCATTATATACTTACTTATTCATTATATAGATGGTGTCTTGGTGTTTCCAAGTAGGAATACTAAGAACAGTGGGACTATGAACACTCACCCTGATATTTTCAAAGCACAAGTGAGGGTGCTTCTACAGTAAATCTGGCTGCCTTCACACTAACCCTCTCATCCAAAAGATTCATCAATAGACTCCTCTGAAATGTTTAATTTTATCTTCCTTTTCCACTTAGACCTGATCAAGATACCCTGGGAAAGGAACCCACAAATGGGGCAAGCACTCCTCTAAAGGACAGTGTTTAGAAATGAGAATTTATTGAGACAATGACATTAGCAGCTGGTGGAGGGTCAGACACTGGCCCTTCAGAACGCTCCTGAACATCCCCGACTCCAGGTTGTCGTTTGTGCTTTACCCACCTCTGGGAGGATTTTAAAGACAATGTTCCTTGAAAGATAAATTCCTGAGTTGTTTACTTTTAATACTTCCTATGTGTGTGGGGGGAGAACTTTAGCTGCAGATCTAAACTGATATTAACTCTCACAGGTACCTACTTTTGTCTTGTCTGGCCCTCATATCTGTCATATAGTGTCACAGATTGCAGAGAGACTCCTTGAAAGATGCATAAATAAATAAATAAATAAATAATAAATAAATGTAAAATAAAAATCCAAAAAGAAAAGAAGCATGAATAAGTCAAATATCAACATCTACTTGTGATCTGTTATATGTCCTCTCACAAAGTAAACAAAAGTAGAAGAACTCATACAGTGTCTTGTAATGTTTTCATTAAGTTAATTAAGCTAGGTCCCAAGTTGTTAGCAATGTCTGTGTAAATAGTGGCTTTTAAAAGATTTATTCTAAGCCTTGCAGTGGTAGCGCACTCCTTTAATCCCAGCCGAGGCAGGTGAATATCTGAGTTTGAGGCCAGTCTGGTCTACAGAATAAATCCCAGGACAGCCAAGGCTACACAGAGAAACCCTGTCTCCAAAAACAAAACAAAACAAAAAAAAGATTTATTCTCTATTTTCATTGTACAACAACTTCAAATTACATAAATCATTTCTTTTTATCTGTTTTTAAGAAGTTGTAACCTCCTCCCCCAAAAGAAGCAAAGAGTTTCATGACTCCAGTAGCTAAAGACCATGAGATAAAAAATAGTCTTGTGGACAACCATGTCACTTGCCAGACATGTGCCATGCCTTTGTTTCAATCCCCAGTGTGCATAACACACACACACACACACACACACACACACACACACACACACACACGAGGACAAAGAGTGGCCCACTTTTATAAAACTAATGTCCCAGTTTCCTTGGATTTGGGAGCATCCTGGACTCACATTTCCCCTTCAGTACCCAGCCCTCGCCTTGGACTCTGCCCTGCTTTCCAGAGGCTCTGGTCAGCTGTCACAGCTATTAGCCCTGCAGCTGAAGCAGGAATTACTGATGGAGGAAATGATGCCTTCAGCCCCAGCAAGACCAAAGCACTCAACCCTTTCTAAACGCGGCAACTGGTAAGGATGGACACTCCTGTCCCACATCCAGTGTCCTTCTCTCCACAGACTTTCTGAGATGATCAGCTGAACTTCCTCAATACCTCATCACATACCTACACACCCCAACCCACACTTTATCTATTTTTATCTCCCTTACCAATGTCAGCTTCTCTCTCATTCTAGAGGAAGTGACCTCCTTCTTCTGGTTTCTGGCTAATTCCTCCACCTGTGCTGGCAAATTCCACCCCTCCCACACCACATACTTCAGTTTCTCTCCTTCCCTCCCCTCCTCCACACTCACTGTCTGCCCCTATGCCCTGTCTCCCAATCTTCTCTTCTCTCTCACACATATTTGGTTAGTTCCACACACATTCACTAAAGCCAACAATCAAACTACAACATCCTTGTCTATCTTCCCTTGGAGAGCCAAGCTTCCAGAATGCACAGAGTATACTTTGACAACATGTCCACTTCTTACCTCCCATGTACTCTTCCACAGTCTGCAATTTGTCTGAGCAGTGGAGACCATTAGCTAAATCTAATGCTTCACTTTTCTTCGTCACAAACCTTCATGGCAGCTGAAAACAGATACTCATTTCCTCTTCAGAGGTTTCTTTCTGGTGTTAGAATTACTTCTCTACTTAACCATCAGGAGACTTTTTACCTCATTTGCTGTCTTCTTTTCTGTTCTCTCCCTGTTAATTTTGCTCAGGGCTCTAACTTTGGTCCCCTATGACCCTGAGCACACTGTCTTAGGAAGTTCTGTTTGCAGAGCTCTGAGTGAATTTGAACTATAAACTCATAGATTCATCTCTGTGTCATCTCCCATGAGAAATTCCTCTTGAATTCATAACTCTCTCCATTACACACACACACACACACACACACACACACACACACACACACATACACACATGCACACACATCCATAATCCTGGATTGCCATATTGTTTCTCCTCCTATGTAGACATCTCACTTGCCCATATACACAAGTAACATTCCTAGCCAGTACAGCATCTCCTCCCACCCTGCCTAGCTTGTGCATCTAATCAATCTCCAAGGGCTGTCCAATCTCTCTAAATAGTGTTGGCATTTCTTCTGTCTTCTGTATTTCCATGGTCTCTGCCTTAATTCAGGCTCCTTCATTGACAAAATAATAAACACATTTACTCAGAGTACTGGATGCTGGGAAAGTAACACAAAATTTCTCACAACAGTGAATAATAAGAGTATATTATAATAAGAGTATTATAATCATATTTTTCACAAAAGAAACTGGTATTCAAAGGGAAATGAGAGCTGTCTGAGGCTGCGCAGGTCAGAGTGGCAGAACCAAACCCAGCCAAATGCATGTTTCCTTGGCTCCAAGCTCATGTTCTTTCTGCCATGTCAGTGGTTTTCTATTGCAGTAGGTGCTAAATTGGTCTTCTGAATAGTATCTCTGCTTCTAAATCTAATCCAATCTCCAAGGCAGACAAAATCAGCTTTAGTCTTTCAAACCTATTTTTATTGTGAATGTATAACATATATAGAAAAAGTCCATAAAATAAAAAGAGACTTGTCTCATACTATGCACTCATTCTAAACGTTTTCAGCATATTAACCTAATTACTTTTCACAAGTTTATCTTGAGATAAATACTTAGTTGGCTGAGACAAAATAGAGCAGCTTCAAAAGAGCAGCAATCATAAAATCTGTTATTATTCTGACGTGGTGGGGATAATGAAGTATCCATGTAAGTCCTGGTCAGAAGACCAAAGCAAGTGGACCTGACTAGTGAGATCATCTCAAAAAATAAAATCTAATCATACTGAACATGAAAATAAGTTTTAAGTCAGTTCTTCCTTTCTATCCTTTAGAAAACCTTTTCCACTCACCAGAGAGAGCCACTGGCTTGTCTAACTAATAAGTCTGCCGTCAGAGCTCACCATGCAGGGACCGATCTAGGAGCTCCAACACCCCAGCCTCATTCTGTGCCTTTGGCTCTCTTCTCCCTGCCATCTCCTGGTGCTATTTTCTTTCTCAAGATTCCCCGCCCAGTCCAAGTTCTTCCCCAACCCCCAGACAGCAAGATAAGAGGTGGCATCTCCTTCCTCAAGGTTCAAGGCCACACCACTGGGATTTTAAAATTCTAGAAATACTATGAACCAGGCTTAAGTCACTGGCCACCCTCAATCTGTACTCTATGGCAAAGGATAAAGGATTTCACAACGCTGATGAGAGAGTAAAAATTGTTGAATGCCTTAGGCCTGAGTCTCTACCTCTGGAATCAAGGTGAGAGCTGTATGAACTGAGTAGGGGTAGAAGTAAATCAATGGCATGGATTACATTAAAGCCACCCCTTCCCCTAATGAACACATCTGTTTACAGACTTTGAATGCTCCCACCCCTTCCCCTAATGAACACATCTGTTTACAGACTTCGAATGCTCCCACCTTCAAATCATGTCTGGCCCTACGACTTTTTTTTAATAGACCTTATTTTAGAACAGGTTTAGGTTTATACAATAAATAAGACCATGATAGAATTTCCATCTGCCTCTTTATCCAATTTCTCCTATAATACTCTCTTTTTGTTATAACTAGCAAATGCATGTTCAAATGAATATTGACTAAAGTCCACAGTTGTATTTTCATTACTTTTGCCAATAGCTCTTTATGTTCCAGAAGTCTATCCATTGCTTTTTTTGGCTGTCACTCTCAAGACTTTTCTTGTTTTTGATGATCTTGGCAGTTTTACAGAACACTAGTCAAGTATTTTGTAGGATTCCTATCAATTAGAATTTGCCTGTTCTACAACCATACTACCTGAACTCGCCCAACTTTATGTGATTTTGGAAGCTGAGCAGTGTCTGGCCTGGTTAGTTTTTAGATGGGAGAACTTGTCTGATATTTTTCCATGACTGTGCTGGCACTGAAGATTTGAAGGACAAAGATCACAGGAGTAAAGCAGCACTTCCATTGCATCATGTCAAGACCATGTCCTGTCCTTAACCACACAGTTGAAATACTTTTTTTTTCTCCATCCCTATGGTGGTCTTCAGAAGGAAGTCACTATGAACAGCTCATATTTAAGGGATGAACATTTATACTTCTCTTCCTCAAAAATGAAGAATATATATATAATGGTAACTCTCCCTCGGGGACATTTATTCTGATGCACTTATTTATTTATATTGCTATAAATGCACAGATCCTAATCTTCCACTTTGGATGAAATTTTGCAATTATGTTTGCTGCTATTCCTCAAGTTCTTCTTTGAATAACGGAATGTGTCCAAAGGTGGTAGCACACAACCTCTTAGGCTTGGTTATAGACACACTTGCAATTCTTTCAAGGTCCCTTGAACTTATTCAGGGAAAACAGCTCCCATACAAGAATGCTAAGAACTTGTAGTTAGACTGAGTGCTAGGAAGAATCCCCATAGTATCCACATGAATGGGCCATGTGAACAAAAGAGGACATAGATACCAACCTGTACCTCTTCCAGCCATCCCCACCAAGGATCCAAATGGTGAGCTGACATGCCGTCTTCATCATCAACCAGTCAAACCTTCAGATTACTCTTGCACCATGTGCCTGTGTTCTGGAGAGGCCTTGCATAACTACAAGCAACGGCAATACATTATTTTAAGCCTCTAAGTTTTTGAGTACTTTGTGATATAGTAAAAGGCAATTGAAATACATATTAAAATATACTAGATTAGATTTTTAATGCTCAGCCTATAGCTAGACATACATGACAAAATTTCAATGAACTTTCCTTCTTATGTTACTTGACCTCAGGGATTCTCAAAGAGACCTTAAACCAGAAACCTGAAATGATTCCCAGAACTGTGGTAGAAAATGCGTTTCTCCAACTGAGCCTTCCAAACCTCTGCTGTTGCCTTGATAGGTGTTTAGTGACACATCTGTCCATTCACCCGGGGGTAGGGGGCACATCACTGCATTTGTACACACACTGTACATATCCTGGAGTAAATAAGATGGGGGTGGGATGGGAATATGCACTTCCAGAAGAGATAAGAGTGTCATGATTAGATTCGGGCCCGGGAGATGGCTCAGCAGGTAAAGACACTTGCCATCAAATTTGATGACCTGATTTCAGTCTCCAGAACCCAATGGTGGAAGAGAAAACTAATGTCAGCAAGTTTCCCTCAGGTCTCAACATACACACCACAGTATGTGTGCGCCCACACATATACACAAATACAAAATAAACAAATGTAATACATTTTTTAAAAGAATAGATTATCCAATTTAAGAAGACAATGTATAAAGTAGTTCTGATTTTTCTATTGTTTCTTATACCTCACTCTCTTTTTATTCAAATTTCCTGCCTCTAGTTGGTCATTACCTGTGTTTGATCCCCTAAACCCACAAGTTGGAAGAAAACAACTGATTCTCAAAAGTTGTCCTTGGATTTTACACATGTATGCCATGATATGTATGTACATATACAATAGTTGTTTTAAAATAAGTGTTCATTGATAGTCATTTCGACTTTTTTAAGAAAGACTGTTATATAACCTGTCTTTAGCCTGCTTTTGTTGTTTTGTTTTGCCTTGTTTTGTTTTATTCTTTTAAAAATCACACTTGAAGATCATTTTCTCTATCCTTATTCATTGTACTTGTACCTAGTGGCAGCAGCTATTTGTATTCCAGCCAAGGTATCGTTGTCAAAGGCAGAGTGGGGGCAGGGGGGGCGAGGGGCGGGGGAGGGGAGATGTTTCTCCTGGTTCTGTGGTGACCAGAAAGCTTTCTGCTTTCTGAAGATAAATGAACTAGGTATCATGTCCATGCTCACCTAGTACTAGGGGCCATTGCTGTAAATGGCAATTCCAAGCCCCATTCCTTGAAGAGTCTAATACAGGTCCAAATGTCCTTTGGAAATTAGAGAACTTGGGGAAGATTGTTCTAAGATTTCTAAATACTTTTTTCATATCTGAGTTAAAATAGTTCTTTTAGAATGAAATCATTCTGTTGTTTTTTTTTTTTTTAATTCTCTTATCTTTTTTCTAATGGACAGATAAAAGGACCGGAGAAATTGCTCAGCAATTAAGAATGCACACTGGTCTTCCAGATGTCCCCAGTTTAAATTCCTTAGCCACTGCCATTACAAAATTCATTATAGGTATTCACTACCACCACATCCGCCATCACCACAGCTGCCACCAAAGCCACCACAACCACTAATGTTTCTTCCAAAAGTGTCACTGCCACCATAACCATCATCAAAGTTTCCAGAACTACTTCAACCTCTTTGACTAGATGAGTCACTATCTTATTTCGCACTTCAACAAGGAGGTTCATGCTTCACCGCCTGAGTCACTCACAGGATCATTTTTTTAAAATAACAATCTTATTCATTGATCTTGATCATCAGAGGTAAGGAAAGCAGAGCCTTTCTTCACTCTCCTGCCTCTCTCAGTCACGATTTCAATCCCTTCAACTTTCCCTTCAACAATGCTCGATAATATCAAGCTGATAATCTTCTGTCTTTAATACTGACAAAATTTTTTTCCACAGATAAGTGTGAACTTGATTTTTGATATCTTCCCTTGTTATAAAACTCTTGGATTCCGTAACTCTTCCATCCAGCTGTGTGTCCTTGCATACATGTTTGCATCCACCTTCTCCACAGTTACTAAATGACAGACCCAAAGCCCTGGAGCATGGGGTGTTTAGATCTCAAAGTAGTTAAGAGTTCCCCATTGCTCAGAATGACTCCTCAGACTCTTATCCATGAAGAGCTTCCACAAGTGTTAGGGCTTTTTAGATGGCTCTGGTTTAGTTCTGATGGCAGTGAGACAAGAACCTTCGTGTATGCTTCCTCAGGTCTTGTACACAAGCAGAAAAGAGTAAGCTCCTATCTCTGGAGTCGCTAGAATTTTCTGTGCCTAAAACCACCTGACCTACAAATTGAAACCGTTATTCTTCCTGATGTTGGGTACCTTTTTTTTCTCTTGCATAGTAGCTCAATATTGATTTCTAGTGCCCCTCTTTTAAAATGTCTTTCTGAGAAATTCTTCCCAAAGTTTTTCACACTGGTGAACATATATTAATATTGATTTGGCACACCAGAGACTATGTTGGTGTCCGAGGGCCATGCTGTCCATGCTGCTCCTGGAGCCATACTGATCTGGGTGGCCTGTGCTGCCACCAGGGCTATGGTAATGTCCAGCCGAGCTGCTGCCAAGGGCCATGTCTAGGTCCATGGTCCTGCTGCAGCTGGGGTCTGCGATGATGTCTGTGGCCCATGTTAGCACAGAGGGGTCATTGGAACCATACAGTGTGGAGCCAGCCCCTTCCTTCACTGGCCCAGCGATGGCTGGCCCTGCCCCTTCCTGGCAACTGCAGCAGGAGAGCTGACCCATCCCCATATCCCCTACAGCAATCGGAGAGAGGGCCTTGCACCTCATCTGGCAAAACAGTAGACCTGGCCCTGATGGTTTGAGTGTGGAATCTGAGGACTCTGAGGAATCTGAGATTAGGAGAACTGACCGCACTCTTGCTGCAGGCTGCACTGGGTGAGCTAACCAAGGAAGTGCTGGAGAGCTCACCTGGGTGGTAACAATGGAGAAAAGCTAGGGGGCGACCACCCCAACTATCACCCAGGCCCAGAACTAGGGCTATGAGCTGGACCACCCCAATATCCACCTCATCTATGAACTGTTGGAGCATGTGAAGGGGACCAACCTACAGACCTAAAACAGGAGGATCTCCACAACGCAGGACAACAACAGGATATCCAAGAGGAGCCCCGGTGAGAGCCCATTATCTGTGGCATAGCAAAAGTCAGAGGCCTGGAGCCAGACCAATGACTCCTGGGAATGAACGCTTACAGGTGAAGATGAAGGGACTGAAGGGTGAACTGTGTGACTCACTGGACAATACTACAGCTTCCAGGACAAGAGTTTTCTCTCCCTTTTTTTGTTTGTTCAGTTTGCTTTGGTTTGATTTTTTTTGTTGTTTTGTTTTTTTAATTTGGTTTTTTAGAGGGGTCATTGCAAGGGCAAAGGGCAGATGCTGGAA
>CABHPQ010168247.1:0-31561 GCA_902168405.1 Peromyscus aztecus | reverse complement strand
TTAGTTGCATTTAGAGAAACTTAGCTCTGTACAGAGAGGCAACTGGAATTGTAACAATATAATTATTTTTTTTTTGGACAGAGTTTCTCTGTGTAGTTTCGGTGCCTGTCCTGAATCTCACTCTGTAGACCAGGCTGGCCTCCAACTCAGAGATCCACCTGGCTCTGCCTCCAGAGTGCTGGGATTAAAGGCGTGCACCACCACTGCCCAGCACCAATATTCTTTGTAAGTTACTTTATTGATTGATTGATTGATTGATTGAGTGTGTGTGTGTGTGTGTGTGAGTGTGTGTGTGTGTGTGTGTGTGTGTGTGTGTGTGTGTGTGTGTGTGTGTGATACAAAGGTTGGAGGGGGAGTGCCACGGCACACATGGGGAGGTCAAAGGACAATTTAAGGAAGTAGTTTCTTTTCTTCCACCACATGGGTTCCACAGATCAACTTTAGGTTGGCCAGTCTTGGCAGCAATCGCCTTTACCTGCTGAGCATCTTACAGACCCTGTAATAAAATTCTTAATACAAAGCAATATGTAGCTCAGAAATAAACATTAGTTTCATAAATGATGTTCAAACATTGTAAAAAGTATATAAAAGATAAGGGACTATTCCTTAAATATTATTCAATATGTCAATTTCATTAATTGTCTGTTATCATGCACTGTTATTACCACAAGCTCTTATGATAGTATTTAATTTAACATGCCACTTGCAGTGGTTTGAACAGATATGGCTCCCATAGACTCATAGGTTTGAATGCTTAGCCCACGGGGACTGGTACTATTAGGAGGTGTGACCTTGTTGGAGGAAGTGTGTCACTGTAGAGGTGGGTTTTGAGGTCTTATATGCTCAAGCTGCACCCAGTGTGGCCCACAATCTCCTGCTGCCTGCAGGTCAAGACGTGGAACTCTCAGCTCTTTCTCCAGCACTTCCTGCATGCGGCCACATTTCCTGCTGTGACAATAATGGAATAAACCTCTGAACTGTAAGCCAGCACCAATTAAATGTTTTCCTTTTTAAGAGATGCTGTGGTCATGATGTTTCTTCACAGCATTAGAAACCCTAACTAAAATGGTACTTCTTAGCTTCTGCTTTTATATTACTCAATTTTGAAATATTAGTAAAAATATAAAGAGCAGTTTGTATTAATTCATTCAAATTCTCTAAGGTTGAGGATTTACTTTGATCTGTAGGGGTCAGAAAATAAAAGCCTACCTGAGCTACAGGAGGAGTTCAAGGCCTGGATAAACATGTAAAACCCCCTTAGATATCACACACATGACATTTACTCACAAAGACACACATACACATAAATAAAAATAATAAAAGTAATTTTTTTTACAAAAAATGAGAATTTTTTTCAATTTTCTTTATTTATTTGGAGACAGGATCTCACTGTGTAGCCCTGGCTAGCCTGAAACTCACAATGTAGCCCAGGCTAGTACTGAACTCACAGAAATGCTCTGACTCTGCCTCCACCATGTCTGACCCAGAAGCAGAAATGTTAAAAGTGCTATGGGTATGGCTCAGCATAAGGTATATGCATAATATTTATGAGGCATGGCCTCCAGTGCTGGGGAAAAAGGAATTCACTCTCATAGTTATACATCTTTCAAGTAATATTTTACTTCAGAGACTAAAGTTATTTTTCCATTTGTACTTTTCACAACAGGTTAAAAAATGAAAAATCAATTAATCTCAACTTCCTTTCTCCCTCTTGCAGTTCAGCACAAATATAAACAGACGGCATTAACTTGGCAAGACTTGAATTCGCTATGTTGTCCAGCTGAACTGAGTATCTTTAGCTTTATAATTTTTAGGGGTTATTTCTTATCTTTATATTTCTAAAGATATAAAGAAAGAGGTAGATAGGTAAGTAGGTAGATAGATAGATAGATAGATAGATAGATAGATAGATAGATTCACAGTAGAGAAAGAAAAAGAGAGATATCAATTAAACATTTTACTTTGAATTGTCTCTGCCAGACAATCACTTATTTCATAATTTTGTAATCTAAAACTTTTGCCCTTTCACAAAATTAAAAATGACTTCTCTAAATCATAAGCTTTTCAACCTATAACTATTGTAGTATTGAGTCATGGAAGACATTGTCAACCTTGGCTGAGTAATGAACATGAAACTTACTCTGTAAAGAACATTGTGCCAAACAACTTTCCCTTGTCACTTGTAGCTTAATAAAGCTGGAGAAAAAAATATGAACATGTGTTAACTTATACTTTATTTATTTAAAATTGTCAATTATTTGCTGTTTATTTGCTCGCTTTCCAGTTCTAGCAATTATTACATATATATGTGTGTTTGTGTGTATGTGTGTGTGTATGTGTGTCTGTCTGTCTGTTTTATGCTGCTATTACAGAATACCAGATTTCAATACTTTCACAACCAAAGAAGTTTATTTAGTTCATAGTTCCCGAAGTGGAAGTCCAAGATCCTAGGGCAGCCTCTGTTGCAGGCATCTCACTGCATCACATGTTGGATTGCGTGACAGGAAGGGAGGTCAAGGGAGAGAGGAAGGAAGGGTAATGAGAGAGTGAGGAGGTATTAGGAAGCGGGGTTCATGTCCTCATTTGAAAAATATATACATTCTATCCCTTGAAGTCTTAACTCATTCTAGTAATGTAGCATCAACTCGAAGATCCAAAGCAGAGGTGAGTAGGACTCAGGGCATGGTTCATCCTGATACAAATTTTATCCAGTCGTGACCCTGTGAAGTCAAAGAAGTTACTAACTTTCAAAATACAACAGTCCAGGAATGATTAAAATTCAATAGGGAAAACAGCACAAATATGTTTCCAGTAGCCATAAACTCCAACAGTTACTGTTAGAATGCTGGACACAGAGAGTTAAGTCCTGGGGACCAGCAGGGGACAGAATGCACCTTAGTTCTTCAGAGGCCTCCTTGGAAGCCTTGGTTCAAAGCTCTGCCCTGGTCTGGGATGGGAAGGGCTGCATAGAAGACCTCAGAAATGCCTTCAGGGTCTTGCTCCCTTTGCCTTGATGAATAGAATCCTGAGCCCTTCTGCTAGGGGCCACATCAGAGGAGCAGCAGGTGGCAATTGAAGTTCAAGGTGTCAGCCCCACAGGAGGCAACCTCCTGATGGGTGAATCTTGGATAGGCAAGGCCTAGAGACCCCAGACCCCTGGAATGTCTTTTGCTTCTGCTGTGTCTTTACAAGTTTGCTGCTGCTATTGCCTGCCAACAAAAGAGTTGGCTATGAAAAAATACTTTCTGCTTGCTCATAATCTGTTAATATGTAACAAGTTACTTAGATATAAATGTATATGAGTTATTGGGGTGACTTTGTTTTTAATCATGTAAGGGAGATAAAAAAAAAAAAAACAGGTTTTTACCTGTACCCTGTAGGAATTTAGAAGAATCATTGTATGGGGTAGATATTAGAATGAATAGCTGTTCTTCAGATGTACTTTGACCTTGAAGAATCCTTGTAGGAAATGGTGATTGTCTTGCTGGAAGGGCTTTGCAGCCATCCCCTGACTTTGGTCACAAGACACCTAAGGCACCCCTGAGGCTCTAGTATTACTGTGTATTGCACATGATACATAACAAAGGACTAGAGTCATGGAGGCATGTGATGCTCTCCTTCAGTAAGACATGTAAATTAAGATTAGAGACCTTGGTATGAGGAAATACTTTGTGTAACAACCAATAAATATACCTTTGTATGGCTTTTTGGAGTCCAGTTCAGTCCACCAGAAGACACTGGACCTTCCTGCTGTAACATGGGCCTTAAAATTTCATCTGAGTGCCTTCTTTCTTCAACTGACAATGAAAGAACACAGAAAGAACACGGAAGAAGAGAACAAAAAAGGAAGCCATCCAGAGAGAGTGTGGGTGTCTTTTCCCTAACCCCTCAGATAGAAAGTCTAGTATGTGCCTATGATGTGGATTTCCCTATGAGCCCTGTGCTGCCCCCTTCCATCTAGGGTGACCTGTTGAGCAACGGTCCCTTGGCCATTTCCTTAATTCTCTCCCAAGTTAGCACTTTTATTCTTTATAAGTCAGCCTCAATGTTTCCAGAGTTTGTGCTTCCTTCTTCTGCAAATGCAAATCCCATGGTTAAGTTGCTTGCTACTTTTCTCAGTTAACTGTAAGCAACCAATAGAGGCTGCACAGTGCCCGCTTCTCTGCTCCTCACTTACTTGATCTGCCAGATATCCAGTTCTGCGCTTCAGCTCCATTGGGCAGCATGGACATAAGGCATCCATGGCTTTAAACTGTGATGAAGATACCTTTACTGCACTTTCCCATGCTCTCTAATTCAGTTCCACCTGAAACCCCATCATAATGACCTTTACAATCCATGCTTTGCTACCACTAAAAAAATCTCAAAGATATTTCAGACTTTTCTTATTACTTATTCATTGCTTCTAAGCCCCAACCACCATTACCCCTATTGCCCAACTCATGAAAATCTGGCTTGGCGGCCTCTCTGCTCATTTATCTGTCACTTCTCCAGGTATTTATTATACCAATGACCCCATGCTTGGTGAGAATTTTCTGTCATTATTTCTTTTGTGCATAGCAGAGGTTGGACAACTGATAAATAATAGAGGCTAATATTGCACATGGTTACAACTGATAAATAAATAAAAGAGGCTAATATTGCACATGGTTATACAGTGTACAAGTGTATAAAGGATATTTTATGATTTTTATTAAGTAATATTTTTATTGCTTCTTTGAAAATTTCATACCCACTCATTACCATTACCTCCCTCTGACTTCCCCAATGCCGCCGCCCCATCTCCCAGCTTCATGTGCTCCCCTGCTGTTAATGACCCTGAGTCCAACTAGCAGCTCCTGTATGTGTGTGGCTGTGCAGCCATCCAGACTTCCTGATATTTTAACTGAGCACGTACTTCGGTCACAGATCTACTCATTGTCTGAAGTCTACCTTGAGTCTTAGTTGTGAAACTTACAACAGTGACAATAAAACAGTTTCTAAGTTGGGGACAATGAAAGGTGGCTGCTACATTCTCCTGTGTGAGGAAATTTGAAATAAAAGAAATGTTGGAATTCTTCGGCTGCTGACAGCTCAGTGGTACAATTTATGCAAACAGAGAAGACAGGAATTTGTCATAGCCGTTCATGGAAAAATCAGTCATTAGTTTGAGTTGGGGTGCATTTCACTGGTACATTCTCAGACTTTCAAAGGGTATGTGTCTCTACTCCAAAGTCACTATCAAGTCAAACCTCTGGCAAATTTCTTTCCCAGTTTGATGTTTCAAGACAATCTTCAAGAAATTTCTGTAGCTTATAACAAGTATGTCAGAGATGTTTCTGTTTTGCTGTGTTTTGAAATTTATATAAAATTGTTTCTTTTTTATTCTAATTACTTGACTAGTTATTAACTCATTAATTAGATATACACAATTATAAGGATTTTATTTGGCTGACCTATAAATTAAAGAATTTGTGAAATAATACTATTGTCAGATTGTATTATTCATGATTAATGATTAGGTCTTCATTAAATAAGAATTTGTGTTGCCATTGTGTACATGCCTTTAACCCTAGCACTCAGGAGCCAGAGGCAAGTGAATCTTTGTGAGCTTGAAGCCAGCCTAGTCTACAGTGTAGGTTCTGAGCCAGCAAGGGACACACAGTGAGAACTTATCTCACAAAAAACAGACAACTTTGTGTTATCTTATTTTAATGTAATGTGAAGGCTATGCTTAGCAGAAGTCTGCTTACCTTCATTGTTTCCATCACATTATTAATCTAAATACCTGAAAATTTTCTGTAGCTCGAGTATTTTTCAGTCTTGCCTGGCCCGCGGTCAGTCCCAGCTGAGAGAGATTTGTCCTGACCGTGGACCAGGGAAGCTCCAGCTACAATTTTCTATTTCTTTTTTATTTCCAAATTTTTTGTTTTGCTTTCTGAACTCTCTACTTTTAAATTCCATATTTTTATAAAAACTCTGTTCCTTTACTGGCCCTCATTCTCAATAATCCAAATAAAACATAGCAGTATTCTAGAGCTGGGAATAGTTCAGTGAGTATGAGTGCATGTGCGGCAAGCATGTGAGCCTGAGTTCAAGGCCATAGAATGCATGTTCAAAGCCAGGCATTGCAAGCCATGCTTGAGCTGCACAGACAGATGGATCCTGGGAGCTCACTAGCCAGCCTGCTCAGCCTCATAGCAGCTTCTCCAGGCAGTAAGGCACAGAGACAAGAAGTAACCTGCAGTACTACTCTGGCTTCGGGGCAGGGGCACAGACACCCCACACTCGCATGGGCCACACACACACAGACATGTAAAGGGTACAAAAGGAAATATTTTAATCAATATGTCAGTAAGTGCCAGCAAGATAGCCGGTTCAGCCAGTAAGTCCGACACAGGGGTTCAATCCAGGGACCCACAGAGTGGGGGGAGGGAGCAACTACATTAAGGTTTCCTCTGACTCCCACACCTGCCATGGCATGCTTGTGCCCCACATATACTCACACATACATGCACAAAATAAATTTGAAAGCTTACAACAGTGCATTTAAAATGAAGAGGGAAAAAACTTTTTGTGTACTAACAAGTATTTTTCTTCTACAATATGTACAATTGTTACATTAATATGAGAACTATAACCTATAATGAATACCAAATTATAAAGCAAAATTAAATAATGCTGATAATTTCAGGTTTTGAAAGTGTGGCAATACTTTAAAAAGAAAATAAAACTATTTGTACTTTTAGCATTCAATGTCCATCTAGTGTTACACTCTGAGCATGATATATCTAGATGGAGATGCATATAAATTTCTATCAAAAAACAGTCCTCAGTCACTATGTGCAACAACCACAAATACTGAGTACATCTGAAGTAATTCCAGAACTGTGAATTGGTTTACATAAAGAGAAACAAGAGAATAGGTGCAAAGCCTCAATGGAAAGTAGAACATTATGATGCAAATAACTATCGCATGCATACGACGAGACACAAACTAATTTGCCTCTTCTTTACTTAAGTGCTTTTACAGTTCAAATACCCCTGGATCTTGATGCCTTTCTCATGTTGTAACATAACTCACAATCCTTCATGGCCTTTGGATGCTTTTTTATTTCATGGAGGCAGGTTGAAAAACGCAGAAAGACTTTCCCTGATACCTAATGAGTGTTATGAGACAGTCTCGGGTTTTCAAATCATTTCCTTTCGTGTTTAGTGTATTTGTGACAGAGGGCTCTTCTGAGCACAGGGCTCAGAGCCTGTTTCCAGACCTAAGGGGCACTTGTTTGCATCTGCCTGCATTGCCTTCTCTGCTTTTTGTTTTTGTTTTGTTTCACTTTTAGCAACAGGGTCTCCATCTGTTGTCCAAACTGGCTTGAAGTTACCAAGGATGGCCTTTAAGTCACAGCAATCCTCCTGACTCAGCCTCCAAAGTGCTAGGATTGCAAGTCTGAGCCACCATGCCTGGCCCTCCATCTCTTCTTAGTGCCTGCCTCATAAAATCCCTCTCTAACCATAGTCCAGTTGAAGGCCCCTATTGATTAATTTACTCTCACAACCACCTCAGAAGTCACTCAGAGTTTAAACTGAAAACAAACCTCAGATGTTTGCACACTCTAAAACCTCATGTGTAAGGAGAGCAGACAGTTAGACCCTCACACACACTGTTTCCGCTGCCTGACATACTATGCATTCCTCTCCACGGCTACTGAGCTCTTATTTATGTTTTGTCAGCAGTAACTTCCACAGAAGCATTCCTCTAGAGCCTCCACTACAGGTGGTCTCCACTTACGGTGTTTTAGCTGACACTTCATTTTTATGGTAGTACAAAAGTGGCACGTATTCAATAGAACTGAAGTCTGAATTTTTCTTTCTCGAGTTAGCAGTGTGAAGTGTAGCACTCTTTCCATGCTCTGCATTCTCTGGGTCACAACCCCTTCAGTCACATCACAAGGGTCAACTGCTGATGCTTTACTGTGCGCTATGCTGCAAGCCATGGTTATTTCTGTGTTAGGTGTGTTAAACGCATTGTTGACTTAGAATATTTTCAATTTATAGTGGCTTTATTCTTATAACCCACCACTAAATTGAGACTCTGTAGTTCAGATTTTCCACATGTACATTCCAATGAAATCTTGTTCTATTTAGTGAATGATGACCTTACCTTACTTTTGTGGTATGATTAGGTTTTGTTTGTTTGTTTGTTTGTTTGTCTCCTTCCATGGAAAGGAATTGCCATCAGGACTATATCTGTGTGTGTTTGGGTTTGACATATCACAGCACAGTCCATTTAAAGGAATACAGAATTTAATTAATCAATAGGCTTCCTATAGAGTGAATTTCATAAATTTCCAGAATATATTGAACCTTCCAAAGATGAAGTGTAGAGGTGGAGTTTGGGCAGTAGTTAGATCATGAAGACAGAATCACATGGCTAAGACTGTGGTCTCCATACTGAGAGACATGAGAGTTTCCTCTTCTCTTACACCCTACTTCCCTTCATGTGAGGAGCCCAAGAAGAGAGGAGAACTCAGATCACATCAACACTCTGACTTCAGGCTTCTGTCTTCAAAGGGTGAGAAATACATGTTCGTTGGTTAAGCTACTCACTCTACAGTCAATATATTATAGGAGCCCAAATTGACCAAGAGAGATACCATATCTAGAGTTTGTTTTCCTCCTTGCTTTTAGACCTTAATCAAGAATTAGAAAATGTTTTCTAGAGTTCTAAATAAATCCCTTTTTGTTTGTTTAGTTAGTTAGTTATTGTGTATGTCAGTGTGTATTTGAGTGAGTGTAGGGCGGTAGGGGGAGAGAGAATGTGTTTATTTATGTTTAGGTGCCTGTGACATAGCAAATGTGTGGCAATTAGAGAACAGCTTTGTGGGGTCTTTTTCTCCCCCCTTCATGTGTGCCACAGGGATCACTCTCAGGTCTCCAGGCTGGTACAGCAAGCTCCTCTACCTACTGCGCCAGCTCACTGGCTTTGCCCCTTTAGATTTTGTGTCATAAAATCTGAAAACTATTTGACCTCTTGACACGATTTCATGTCATCTATTTACACCTGTGCTCCAGTGAATTCTCCTTAAAAATTGTAGAAAATGTTAAATTTAAACCTTGTTTGATGGTAGGAATGTGTATTATAGCAATCTTAAGAATTTTTCATTTTATTAGCAAAACGTTAAATGTGTACAAAGAACACAGTCAACCTAAGCATAGGAGCATTTTCTCCAAACAAGCATTTCAAACACCGACTGATGTGGGAGCTAGGAAGATAGTCACAGTTTGTAAGTGCTTGAAGATTTTTTTCTCAACGTTCAGTTTTATCTGACACAAAGCTGCAAGGGAAACACAAACAGGTTTTCTGGAAGGTTTCCTAAACCTTTTTCTTCAGGACTTAGCCACACCACTCTGAATCATGTGTTTGCTATAGAATGGCTTTCCATTCTGGTTCCGCCGAGAACTTGACAACCTAGAAGAACCAACAAATGATGATGATGTGTCTTTCCATGTCTTCCCACTACTCTGAATTTGGTGGACACAGATCATGCTTCAGTTCAGCCTCCTGCCTTTTCAGCAGAATATTTGGTCACTACTCTACACACAAGACATCCTTTGTACTTCAATGTTACATCACAGCCTGCAAGGCTGTTGAATTAGCAGTGGAAGTTTTCCATAGATTTCTGTTTCTCACTTGAGTCATCTATTTTAAGTAACAGCAAAATTCATTTTAAAAGCAAGAAATTAAGTTGAAGACAGCCAAACAGGGCACCTCATTCTCCAAAGGTTCTGGGTGCCTATATGGCTGGGGTGGGAAGGATGGAATGAGGTACTTTGTCCTAAACGTTTGAAGTTTTTCTTCCCAAGGCATCCCAGAGACAGATGTTACAAAGTAGATACACCACCACCCCCAACACACACACAAGTTAAAAAAAAAAAGATCCTATGTTGAAATTGCAACCATAGATAGAATATTATTCAGCAGCCAAAATAAAAAGCCAGGTTTTGTTTTGAGGTCTTTACATCAATGGCCTTTAGGAGGCGTTTAAACTGGGCCTTTCCAAAGAGAGGTATGGAAGTTCTTGCTCTCTCTTCCCTCTGTGTGAGCATAAGAGAAGATGGCCATCTACAAATCAAGACTAGCCCCCCACACAGGGTGTCATGTGCCTTGACCTAGGGCTTCCTAACCTCTAACACTGAAGATCAAATGGTTGCTATTTGAGCCACCTGGACTTTGGTAATTTGTTACAGTAAGCTTGAATAAAACATGACACAAAAACAAATTTATTAAAAATCTCAGTTGGGGGAATGTGAAACTGTATCAGACTAATAAACTCAAGGCCCAGCACTGATTTATTGACTCAGCCAGAAATCTTTCTGATACTCAGGAGCAGAGAATCTGTTAATGAGTAAATTAGCAAAAATATGACCTAAGGTATGACATTTAACCACGCCAGGAGGCCTGGCTCCCATTTGGAACCAGTGCAGTTATTCTGGCATGAGAAGTGTACCATCAAGTTCTGAGAAAATGAGCACAGACGAGGAAAAATATACTTTTTTTCTTTTCATGTGAAAACAAGGCCTAACTGTTTCCAAGTCTTTGTTTCAACAAAACAGCATTAAGGTGACAGCCCTAGTAGAAAGGCAAATGTGTCTGTTTTTATCGGGGGCAGACCAGAAGTAGAAGTTCTAAGGTGGTCTGTCATCTTGCTTCTAGCCATAAAACCCATGACTGGTCAGGACTGTGCGCTTGCAAACATGGGATTAAATGCATCCGCTGCTACTACAGTCTCTGGAGCTCTCTCTGGAAACACACTCTTTCATGCTTGGGAACAGCCAAGAAAGGAGCCCAGGGGAAGTTGTTGGGGCTATTACATGGCTTCCAAGGTGACCTCAACTAGGAAGTGAACAGTTACCAAAATTCTTCAGTGATTTTCAAAGGAAAAAATGGCTTTGCTTTCAAAAAAAGAGTTATTCGATGTGTTTTCTCCCATTCTTCTCCCCAGATTTGGTTGGGATTGTTGTTTTAACCACAGGTAAATTATAAAAAATTAATTTGCTAGGTGCTAGCTCTGATGTAATATAAATATATGGCAAACCTTTAAAACAATATGTATTTTTCTAGTATTACATAGGAACACCATAAAGGCTGCTAAATTTCTATTCTAAATTTGTTTTTAGCAATCCCTGATAGCAAATACCCTTAATCATCCTACATATTTTCAAGTGGTGTCAATCTGAGGATTGTTGTCTTAGGAAATATTTTCCTTCCACTGGTTGATAACAATTCTATTGTTCTTGTTAGCAATTTCATTCTTAGCTAGAAGTGCTCTGAAAGGAAAAGTCTTTCTTATTTAGTAAATGTTTCAATGTTACATTTCACACTCTGTCACTATATATGTATGGGAGGCCTCCAACATGGCTAGGGAAGAAAAACTTCAAATGTTTAAGACAAAGTGCCATATATACATATATATATGTATATATATACATATATATGAATATATATATGGCATATAATGAGTATGATTGTTGAATTTTTTCATTGGTGAGGTGCTGTGGGATGGTCTGTATGTCAAATTGCTCTGATTGGTCAATAAATAAAACACTGATTGGCCAGTGGCCAGGCAGGAAGTATAGGCGGGACTAACAGAGAGGATAATTGAGATAACAGGAAGGCAGAGGGAGACACTGCCAGCCGCCACCATGACAAGCAGCATGTGAAGATGCCAGTAAGCCACAAGCCACATGGCAAGGTATAAATTTATAGAAATGGATTAATTTAAGATGTAAGAACTAGATAGCTAGAAGCCTGAGCCATTAGTCCAAACAGTTTAAATAATATAAGTGTCTGTGTGTTTATTTTATAAGTGGGCTGTCAGACTGCCGGGGCTTGGCGGAACCTGGGGAGAAAAAACTCCAGCTACAGTGAGGTTTTCTAGGAGACAAGTAAAATCATTTCCATAGGATTTTATTTACTCCCCATACCACTGAAGGTAAACTTGGAAACAAATTTCTCCTTATCTTGTTGCATAAATCTTGGGGTTTTTTTTCTCTTCTTTTATTTAACTAGAACGTCACACAAAATTCTACTGTGAGCTGCTCTCATAGCATTGTTATGTCCTTACGTCTTCCACGACCTATGCTTCTGATTCTTTCAAAACTTAAAAGAGTAAGTGATTTTATCATTGTCATAACTTAATCTTTTCATCACTGTCCCTGTTCTGTGTCAGAGAATCCCACAAAGCAAACAAAAGGAAAACACATTTCAGAGGTTCTGAAGGCTAAAAAAAAGAATGCAGACACCCCCAACATGCACACCACAGCACTGAGATATACCCCCTGGGCTGATAGTATTAATTTGTGACTGAAGATTACAGGTTTGAGCCAAGGTAAGAAAAAAATTCATAAAACAGTTTGCATACATAACATCTCAGAGCAAAACTTCATAAAGGTTGTTTTGAGTAAAATCAAACTAAGGGCCTCATTTTCATCCAAAACTTATGCCCTTCATGCTAACCACACAACAGCTATTTGTTAAAAAGATTCCACAAAACTCTTTCAATATTGACTTCTTACAACCAATTTTCCAAGAAGCCATCAAAACTTCTTTTGTCTAGCTTATGTGAAGCACAAGGTCCCTCTGCCCAGCACTGTGGCTGAATAAGACTGAGGAAGAAGGACTAGACAAGCTGGGAGAAAGACAACGACACCTGGTCCCTCTCCTTTTCCCAGCTACCCATAGCAGGTTGGGCTACAGCTGAAAAATCCCAGAAGACTTTCTTCTACTAGCATGATTGTCCTGGGGATAGTTAATCCCAGTTATTCAATCAAGGTTTTGTGTAGGTGTTGCTAAAACCATACAAATCGTGTAGATACAGTTAACATTGTCACACTGCTGACTGAAAGTAAACCACAATATTCTTGCTAATGTTGCTTGTCCAAGGAATTGGTTACAGGTTTCCTAAAGTAGAAGGAATTTCACCTCCAGAGTGGAGCTGTTTCTGCTTGAGTGTCTTCTGCCTGGCTAGCCAGCCTACCTTGCACATAGCCCATGACATGAATCAGTTCCTTAAAATAAGACACCACCAAGATACAAGTAGATAATAGTGATAAACGCATTTTTTTTTCCTGATTCTCTGGAGAATCCTAATGAGTACACAGCCTTGTTCAATTTCTGCTCCTTCCTCATTGCATTGTGTGTTGTGAATTAAGAGAAAGTGGCAAGGATAGAGAAGTCTGCTAATTCTGGAGAACTACGATTCCAAGAACCATGTTTAATGTTTGAAGGGCTCTTGGAGAAAACCAGAACACAGCTTTCTACCATGTCTGTGCAGACATGGAAGACCGGGGCACTAGATGCTTTACTACTCATTTTTGTCTTATTTTAAATGCTTAGTTGCATTCCCACCACAGGAAGATCCCAAAATTCTCCCTCAGTGTTTAGGCAAATGTTTAAGGTAGAAGTCACTTCCAGATGCCATAGAGAAATCACACCTGTGTACATACCAGAAGAATCAGAATCAGCTTAATACAGATATAACTGCATACCAGTATTTATTTCAGCAGTATTCATAGTAACCAAGTAATGGGATCAGCCTAGGTTTCCACCTAAAGATGAATGGATAAAGAAAATGTGATTATATAATTACACATATAATTAAATTCTACTCCACCATGACGCAGTGGAGTGTGGGTAAATAGAGTATGGAAGGAGTGACCATAATCAAAGTATACTATATGCATATATGGAAGAGCTATAATGAAATTCCTTACTTTATACAATTAATATATGCTAATAAAAAAGGCCTTTTCTTATTGCAAAAATCTGTCTGTATCTTTGACAACATGATTACAGTTAGACTATGTCTAACATGAGGCAGAAATTTTGCTCTGGTGACATGTAGAAGTCCTTGTCCTTGTAGCCATTCAATAGAATGTACAAGGCAGCACACTGATGGTTAGACCTGTGGTAATGGTAAGGGCTGCTAGCATTTCCTCCCCCGTTGAGGGAGTGTAGCTCAGTGACTCTTCACTAGCATGCATGAAGATCTTAGATTCAATCCCTGGTAGCAGCAAAAGCAAGCAAACAAAAGAATTCTCCCACAGAAGGGGTAGGGTGAAGGGTCCCAGTCTCTCATTTGGAATTCCAGCTCCTATTTCCTGCTGCTCCCTTAGCTATTGCAAGATCTTGGTGTAGAGGTTAACTGGAGGTATGATTCCACTTTTGTGAAGCTGTCATCCATGCTGGGGTGACACTCTCTGGTGATGCAGCTGCTTTCAGTTTCTCATGTACTCGTGAGTAACCTCTCACCCATGTTCCCATAAGTAACCTCAATAAACTCATTGGCTCACCATCCTGAACTTGGGTGGAAACATTTCTTTGTACTGTCGATATCCTCTCTTAGGTAAAGATGAGGCATGGAAGAAACAGGGACAGAAGCCACAGCTATAGGCCTTATGAAGAAGAGACTCCAGTGACCTGAGGCAACCTGCCCTTGAAAACAAGGTGTCCACCCCTTCCTGGTAGGTCATTCTTCAGCATGTCCCCAGTGGGTAATTTGTGGTCAGGTTCATCCTGGGAAAGAGAGATAAACAAGGTCATCTTAGACTAGTGTTGGGCACAAGCCCAGCAAGGGCCAAACTGTCCTTAAAGCAACCTGCCAAGGGAAAGCCCTTCTCTATCTTACGTGTAATTCATATGATGAGTCATACATGCGCTTACAGTTATGGCATGTATTACCCTCACATGCAGGATATTGCAAAGTTACATAACATCCCCTCTGCCAATCATGCTGTTTGTGTATGCTTCATTATTTTATATCACCAAGAACCAAGAACCTGACAGATTACAGAGACCCCAAGTAACAGACATTGCTTTGCTTTTCCCTAGGAAAAGTCATGAAAGAAACATATATTTTGACATCTATTTCCTTCATTACAATAGTGCTTAAGTATAGATGTAGTTAATGTAATTACATTTAATTAGATCGTTCACATTAATTGAGATGAGTAATTCTTTTGAGATGAGGAGATTATTTCCCAGAAAATTCTGTACAAACTTCAAAACTGAATTGTGAGAATGGAAAGTGCTCATCAATAAAGATGCTGTAAACACCAGCTTGAGACCATCAAATAGCGGCACCTTTTATGTACAAAGTTGTGGCAATGTTTAGAACTCTAAATACTTAATAGAATCTACATACTTCAGATATTCTTTTTGTAAAAAGGTTCTACATCAGCTAATCTTCAATCATTAAATATTTAGTATCTTGAGAAAGCATACAGTTATAAACTCTATCCATGCTAATAATTAATAATGATTTTTAGTTATATAACAATAATTTTCCCAAATTTCCCAAATACTACATTGGATTATGTGACTTCTAGATTTATAATAGTTTATGCAAATAAACTTGGAAAAATACACTCTGTCAAAAGAGGAAATAAAGTTGCCCCTTCAATAAAAATTTAAACTTCTAACCTTAGAATATTTTAAAGTGACTAAGTTAAATATTTCCCTTTGGAAAAAACATGGACTGAATCTTCTAAATGTGGGCTTTTATCTTTACCTTGGCTCTGTGTTTCTTATTTAATAAGACGGTTGGTTACATCTACAAATCTTCTTAGAGCCATTTCACCTTCTGAGATGCTAAAAGTCTGCTGATTGTTTTTATTAGTATTTATTTCTGATTTTTCTTCAGTACCCTAGTCTTTAAAATAAAAGGATCCCAATGTCTTGACCAGTGTTATCTTGTAATTGAGGCTCCCAAAAATTATGTCAATTTTAATATAATAGGATGATTAAATCCAGCCAATCTAGGTAAACATTCTAGCTCTACCATTTTCCAGCTCTGGCTTTGCCAAATTAGCCACTCTCACTCAGCATAACTTTCTTCATATGCAAATAAAAGAAAATCTTAATGTCATATCTGCTGTGTCACCAAAATGTAAAAATATTTACCTCATAGTTATAAGTAGAATCAATTAACTGTATACACACTCACACATCTACTATACTTTCTTATTTATTTTTCTTTATTCAAAAACATTAAAGTTCTGATGTAATGAGATTATCTTCTTGTTTGATATATCTTTTAAGTAAAATTATATTTAAAATATCTGTTAGTGCTCACTCTTTCTGTGAAAGTTAAAATGTAAAAGCTTCTTATACAAGAGTGTCCTGGTTATTCGTCAAAAGAAAATGAACCAAACAGGAGTGAGGCACCCCAGGTTCCCTGGAGAAGGTTAGAGACCATGCAGCAGTTTGGGGTGGGGGAGCTGGAAAAATGGGTGTATTGGCTTTTTCCTTCCATTTTATTTCTTTAATGATTCCATTCTAAATATTTCAGTCATTCTGTCACTAAAGATTAAAACTCAAGGAAAAAAGTCCAACTGGCCTAGACTGGGTAAGTGAAACTTCTTCACTCACCTCTGAACTCACCTTTGCTTTCTTAGGGCAATTCAAGGGCACCCACAGTGAAGGGAGAAACGTATGCCAAAAGGGGGGAAAAGATCATACGTACAGAGTACTTCCTTCCATTGTTTGCCAGGAATCATACATTATTACATATATGTAATAATTGTACACAGTGATTAGATAAAATGGATTAGAAACTGTGCTATCTCTTTAGTGTCTGTTGTGGTTTGAGAATAAAATGTCCCTGACAACCTCGTGTATTCAACACTTGGTCATCAGCTTGTGGCAATATTTAGGAATGTAATAGAGAGTTTCAAGGGTGAGGTCTAGTAGAGTATGTAACTGGTGGGATAGCTTTGTCCCTAGTGCCTTCTTTTGTATCTATTTCTCATTCAACATACAGTGAAGGACCACCATTCTGCATACTCCTGCCATCATAATGTTCTGTCCAAGTACATGGGTGGAGCAGGTGCCAAGCCATCACATCACAGACAGAAACCTCTCAAATTGTAAGCAAAGTAAATCTTTCCTGCTTTTAACCTTTGTGTCAGGCATATAATTTTGTCATAGTAACAAAGAAGGAACAAATATAGAAAATTGGTACCAAAGTACTAGAGACACTGCCATTACTAACCCTGAACATATTATGCTTAAAAATTGTCTACAAGAATTGGCTTGTACTGGAAATTTGGAAAACTTTGGAGAAAGCTTAGGATGTTGTAAACAGAGTTAACGAGTGAGTTTGGTGAGAACTCAGACCAGAATACTTGTAGAAATTTCAACAGTAAAAAAATGTGCTCTAAGGTTTCCAGTGGAAATAAGGATTCATTGGGAACTAGAGACTAGTGATGCTATATTATGACAAAGCATTGTCTACAACTTTTTCTGTCCTAAGACCTAGAAGGTAACCTAATTTAAAGGTTATGGACTCATTTAACAAATGAGTTTCAACATAGCAAAGCATGCAAGCTGTGGCATGGATATTGCTGCATGATTTTATCTGGGCTTGTAAGAATTGGTAGGAAAAAGCAGAGCAGGCATGGATTGGGAGACTTAAAATTAGGAAGATTCTATTTCAGGAAGAGCAATTTCTACACAATCTTAATTAAAATTCCAATGTCACTCTTCACATAAATAGAAAAGACTATCTTAAAAATGTGTATGGATGAACAAAAGACCCAGAATAGCCAAAGAAAGCCAGAGAGAAACATATCATAGTTATCACCATGCCTGATTTCAAGTTAAACTTGAAAGAGCTATAGTAAGAAAAAACAGGATCATGACTTCAACATAGATATGTAGATCAAGAGAGAAGATCTATATATTGACCCAAATAGCTATATCCATCTAATTTTTGTCAAAGATACCAAAAATCCTCATTGGAGAAATGACAACTTCTTCAACAATTATTGCTGAGAAAATTGTGTTTCCACATCTCTCACATAACACAAAAATCAATTCCATATGGATCAAAGGCCTTAATGTAACACTGGGAATTCTGGAGAGGGAGACTGTTTCAAGATGTAGGCAGCAAAACCTTCTCAGTAGGACTCTAGTTGTCTGATAGGGCCAACAGTTAACAAATGCAACTTCATAAAACCAAAACACTTCTGAACAAAAAGAGAAAGCAGATAATTGAGTAAAGATGCAGCCTACAAAATATAAGAAAATCTTTGCTGGCTAAATGTCTGCCAGAGGATAAATATTAGATTATGTAAAGAACTCAGCCAGGCGGTGGTGGTGCACACCTTTAATCCCAACACTCGAGAGGCAGAGGCACGCGAATCTCTGTGAGTTCAAGGCCAGCCTGGGCTAAAGAGTGAGTTCCAGGAAAGTCACAAAGCTACACAGAGAAACCCTGTCCAAAAAAAAAAAACAAAAACTCAAAGCTGAGCAGTGGTGGTGCACACCCTTAGTCCCAGCACTTGGGACGCAGAGGTGGGGGAATCTCTGAGTTCAAGGCCAGATTGGTCTATAAATAAGTTCTAGAACAGCTAGGGCTACCCAGAGAGACCCTGTCTGAAATAAATGAATAAATAAATAAACAAACAAACAAATGAGAAAGGAAGGAAGGATGAACTCAAAAAATAAACTAAAAAGTGTAGCCTGAATCTTAAAGGATCTTATTAATAAAATCAAACGTGAAGCCAGGTACTGGGGTCAACGCTGGAAGATCAGAGAAGCAAAACAAGCCACAGCCACCTCACCTTGCCAATTCCTCAGCTGATCCTGTTTCCTCAGACTGGAAGCCTCTGAGTCCTCATCCAAAATGGATCTCAGCTGAACTGCTGCTCAAAAGCCTGAAAGCTTAACCAACCTAGTTCCTGGTCCTCACGCCTTATATACCTTTCTGCTTTCTGCCATCACTTCCTGGGATTAAAGGCTCACTTCCTGGGATTAGGGGCGTGAGTCACCATGCCTGGCTGTTTTCAGTGTGGCTTTAAACTCACAGAGATCTGAATGCATCTCTGCCTCCCAAGTGATAGGATTAAAGGCCACCATTTTCTGGCCTCTATTATATCTAGTGGCTGCTCTGTTCTCTGACCCCAGATAAGTTTATTAAGGTGCACAATATATTGGGGAACACAATACCACCACAAAAAAGAAATATCCCAATCAATAAATAGGCTACTGAAATTAAGTTTTCAAAAGATAAAATTTAAAAAGCCAATAAACATAAAAAATTTTCAACTTCACTAGCCCATCAGAGGAAGGAAAATCAAAAATACATTGAGATTCATATTACCCTCATCAAAATAACAGTCATTAAGAAAGCAAAAACAGCCGGGTGGTGGTGGCGCACGCCTTTAATTCCAGCACTCAGGAGGCAGAGCCAGGCGGATCTCTGTGAGTTCGAGGCCAGCCTGGACTACCAAGTGAGCTCCAGGAGAGGCGCAAAGCTACACAGAGAAACCCTGTCTCGAAAAACCAAAAAAAAAAAAAAAAAAAGCAAAAACATGGGCTGGTGAGACGGCTCAGTGGGTAAAGGCACTTGCTGCCAAGCCTGATGACCTGAGTTCAATCACCAAGACCCATAAAGCAGAAAGAGAGAACCAAGAACTGACCCTGAAAAGTTGTCTCCTGACCTCTGCCCTTGTATGCACACATAAACACACACAATAAGTAAATGTAAAAAAAAATTTAAGAAAGTAACAAATTCTGGCGAAGATGAGAACAAAAGAGGAGTCTTCTATGCTACTGGTGGGGATGTAAACTATCTGTCCATTACAGAAGTCATCACATACTCTAGTTAAACTACCCCTGACCCAAAAGACTCCAAGTCAACATCCCAGAGAGACACATGCATCAACATTTAGTTATAGAATGAACCCAAGTGTCCAACAACAGAAGGATGGATAAGAAAATGTGGTATCTCTGCATCTGCTTCCATCAGCCACTGGATGAAGGCTCTATGATGACAAGGTGCCTGGCCGAGCTCCAGGAGTTCAATCAATGAGAGATAGGAGGGATTCTATGAGCAAGGGACATTGAGATCATGATAGGAAAATGTACAGAGACAACCAGCCAAACTAGTGGAGATGCATGAACTGTGGACCAATAGTTTAGGAGCCCCCATGGTACTGGACTAGGCCCTCTGGATAGGCAAGACAGTTGTTTGGCTTGAACTGTTTGAGGGGCCCCCAGGCGGTGGGATTGGGACCTGTCCCTGGTGCATGAGCCGGCTTTTTGGGTTCTAGTGCCTATGGGAAGACACTTTGCACAGCCTTGGTGCAGGGAGAGGGGCTTGGACCTGCCTCAGCTGAATGTGCCAGGTTCTGCTGGCTCCCCATGGGAGACTTTGCCTTGGGGGAGGTGGGAATGGGGAGTGGGTTAGGGGGGAAGTGTAGCTAAAGTTTTCCTGCCTGGTCCACAATCAGGACTAATCTCTCTCACCTGCCAGTCCCACAGCCGCTCAGACCCAACCAAGTAAACACAGAGACTTATATTGCTTACAAACTGTATGGCCGTGGCAGGCTTCTTGCTAACTGTTCTTATAGCTTAAATTAATCCATTTCCATAAATCTATACCTTGCCACATGGCTCGTGGCTTACTGGCATCTTTACATGCTGCTTGTCCTGGTGGTGGCTGGCAGTGACTCCCTCCACCTTCCTGTTCTTTTAATTCTCTCTGTTAGTCCCGCCTATACTTCCTGCCTAGCCACTGGCCAATCAGTGTTTTATTAGCAACACATTTGCCATACAGAACATCCCACAGCAGGGAAGGCTGGGGGTGGGAGGAGGGAGGACAGGGGAATCTGTGGTTGGTGTGTGAAATGAATAGAAAATCTCTTAATAAAAAAATTTTACAGGAAAAAAAAAGAAAATGTGGTATATGTGCAAAATGGATTTCTTTTTAGCCATGAATTAAGTCATACTGCTTTCTGGAAAATGAAAGAAAGGAATTGAAGATCATCATGCTAAGTGAATTATGTCAGTCTCAGAAAGTCAAATATTGTATTCTCTCATCTGTGGTTCTTAGAATTTGTAAGAAATTGTTTATACATGACATGAAAGTAGAAGTGAATCTTTCCAGAGAGACTAAGAGAACTAATGACAGTAGAGAGAGAAAAGAAAAGGGAGAGGACACAATATGAGGGGAAATATTAGCAATATAAAATATGTACATTTACAAAACCTTTAAGATATTAATCTTTTAAGCAAAGCAGAAAGACTTCTCTAGATAGCCCAGTGCAAGCACATTCTCTCTTCCTTAAAGGAAAGGCTCTAAAACAAGTTTATAATTTCTGATCACTGAGGCCAAAATGGTTATGGTCTGGTCATTTCTGAGATGCCCTTAGACCTTTTCTATTGCTGCTAAAAACGTTGGCCAGAAATGAAGTACAGTTAAAACCACAAGGAACGGAATACTAATGCACGTCGTACTGTTTGTCCTGCTGATTTTCAGTCTTGATTAATTTGATCTTTCCTGTCAATTAGTGTCATTCACTTTTGGAGTGGCAATGCTTATTCTGGAATATTTTATGTTGAAAGTATACAACTTTATTTTAGAAAAAATTTGGGTGTGTTTATGTCTAAGAGCTTGACTTGAGTCTCAGAAGAAATTTTGGGCTTAAATTTTTCAACAATTGTAGTACTTATGTGACTTTGGGAATCCTTGGAGATGGACTAAATGCAGTTTGTATAATGCAATGTCTATGAGCCTTTAGAACCAGAGCCAGGACGTCATGATTTGGATAGAAACGCCTCCCACAGACTTGTATTTTGATCACCTGGTCTCCATTGGGAGCATTGTGTTAGTAGGTGAAAACTTCAAAAGTTGGTCTTGCCAGAGGACATAGGTCACTGGGGACATGTCTCTGAAAGTTCTTCATGGTCACTAGTTTCCTGGCCTTTTCTTTTTGTCCTCCATGAGGTAAAAGCCTTCTCTACCACATGCTCACCATACCATGATGCTCTGCTCAAGCACATGGGGCTGAGCAACTGATATAATGTTACTTGTATTATGTTTTCAGGACTTTTAGGCTTAAGTAAGCACAAACATGGCGGCAGGAATGCCAGCCATTGTTACTGTTGAGCTTCCATTTCGGCAATAGAACATAATTCAGCAATAGCTGAATTCTCTTCTCCTCTTCCTCCTCTCCCCCTACACTCCTTTCCCTCTACAATCCACATCTCTTCTCCTCTCATCTCCTCTCCTTCTCTCCACCTACACCTCTCCTCTTCTGTCACTTCTCTTTTCCTCCTTTTCTGTCCTTACTCTTTCTTTCTTTCTCTCTTTCTTTCTTTCTTTCTTTCTTTCTTTCTTTCTTTCTTTCTCTTTTTTTTGAGTCAAGATTTCACTATGTGGCTTCCACTAACTTAGAACTCATTAAAGTTTATGTAAAGCAAGAGAGAGAGAGAGAGAGAGAGAGAGAGAGAGATTTAAAGAAAAAAGTCTATGAATTTGAAGTTGGGGGAGGGGGTTTGGAGGGAATAAAGGGAAAGGGGAAATCATTTTAATCTCAAAAAATAAAATAATTATTAAAATATGGAAAGCCATTTGAAACAGGATAGGCTCAAATTAGTAATCTTCCTGCCTTAGCCTCCCAATTGCTACGATTCCAGGTGTATGCTGCAATATTTGGTTCCAAAATTGTTTTCTTAAAGTGGGTTCTGTAATGCAAAACAACATTTTGCAAGGATCAAGGGTTTTTCTAAGTGTGACCCACTCAGTTCTCCTCAGTATATAAACTGTGCAGGCAGGCTCTGAAGTCCTTATTATAAACTCTGTTATTAGGTGGCCTGAGTTTGAATCCAGTCTTCTCATTTTCTAGTTGCATGATTTATCCTGAGGTCTATTCACATGCTCTGGATTACCATCACCCCTTTTAGGCACATGGCTGGTTTGCATCACTGGAAGTAATTCATGGCCATGTAACTTAGGGAGGGGAGGACTCAGAGTATAAAGCACCAAATTCTCTTCCTTTGCACAGCAACTAGCTTCATTTCAGACAACAGGTATGCCATATTCTACATCCTCGAGTAAAAACTACAAAGAACAAAATCCCAGCTGTGTCATGAAGGACAGGTGGCACAAATGACAATAAGTATCTATTGTTTGGAGTCACTGAGGTGTTGTGGCTGTTAATTATTATGGTCTCACTCTCTTCACTAACACAGTGACCTTAGATGAATATTTAACCTTTGTTAGTTTCCTTATCTATAGTATAATAATAATAGTATCTAGTGGGAGTTTGTGTGAGGACTAAGGGAGTTAATCTAGTTAAAGCACTTAGCACATGACCAGTCCTTAATTAGTGTTGCTTACCATTATCACTATTTTGTAGAATCATGTAGAAAAATAAATGTATTTTTAAACCACATTTTTACCCCCTTTACACACAGCCCTTTAAAAAATTGTTTCCTGACATATCCTTCTAAAATGTGTCACATCTTCTATATCTTAAGTTTCTAAGAATTTAGAATCATCATTTGGAAGGTTTGTTAATATAATAACATGGTCTATTTCAGGAGACTGAACTGTGAGGCAGACAGTTTTTGCTATGGTGTTTTGAGCTTGCTTCTATTGTACTTTCATGGATTTTTTTTCTGTTATTTTTGCTGTTTTCAGTGTACTTTAGTCAAAGATTTATTTTAAATGTCTTTGAAGCAGCTTTAATTCTGCTGTAAAATTTGGAAAATATTAACCAGTTTTGTTAGAATTATGTACAATTTAAAAGAAATTAGTGTGAAGTAAGTGACCACTTGGTAAATAGAAATGGCTATAATTTGTTGTAGTATCCTACTGGTATTCTTTTAAAAATATTATTAGTGTGTATGTGTGTATGTGTAAGAGGGGGGAGACACACACACACACACACACACACACACACACACACACAGAAAGAGAGGGATTGTGTTATGTGAGTGCATGTGTGCCATGGAGCATGGAGGTCAGATAACTTTTAGGAGTTGGTTCTCTCCTTCTACCTTGTCGAGACAGGATTTTATAGTCATTCCTGTCATACTGATATTCTTTTAAAAGAGATAATCCATTCAACTTACTAGGTCACGGCAATAGTGGCAATTATTTTTCAAAATGGTTATACTGATAGACACATACACACCAGGTTTGTGTAAGCGGTAATTCAACTTATGTAGGTGTGTCTTCTCTTCCTATTACTTGGAGGTATTTTTTTAGAGGGTTATTTAGCATGTCTAGGTGTGTGTTTCTTATTAGATATTTTAGACTTCTTTAAAAGAGAAACATGCCACAAAATTTGACATGCACCACAAGATGAGGATAACATTGTTCATAGCAGCAATCCTTACAATTAAAGAGAATTCTTAAAAAGCCTCAAGGGATACAACATTGTTATACACATAAAAGTGGAATATTATTAGCAAATAATATTGTTGCAAAAAACAGCCACCCAGAATACATACCACAAATAAAATTAGTACATTAATTATATTATGTTAAAAAAATAAATAAAGCTAATTGTTGGTTTAGGTAGAGGCCGTGAGAACAAAGGATGAGTTCAAGGAACAAGGCATAAGCAAAATGATAATGTTGTTTCCAATTTCAACTGTATATGTCTTTATGTTTTAATTATATTCACTTTAAAAGCATAGATCAGATTATGATTTGATCCTGAGAATAAACCTGAGAACAACACATGATTGTTCACATTTTGTACATGGGGAGTTAGGCTCAGAAGGATGAAGTAACTTGTTCTATGATTCAGGATAGTAAATAGCAATTCTTATGTCTTGTGCACAATATTCCATATTTAAAACAAAAAGAAAGAACTGAATAGGAGAACAAATACTTCAAGGTATGTCATCAAATTGTGAAAAGGTGAATATGTATGTCTATATGAGAAGCATTTATGATAAAGCTAAAGAAAGAAAAATCCTATCCAATATTTTGTTACTGTTGGAAAGGTTTCTCTGTGGCTGTGTTTGAGGAGCTTGACAAAGTCTAAATTGTCCAGTACTGGTGTTTGGCATTACTGGTCCCTCTCCATTGTAAACAAGTGAACTTGGTTGCTCATAGAGACTCAGAGACCCACTGCTTACTACCTAGCAGCCCCATTCAAACCCAAAGTTGGGTCTCAAATATTTTGCTACTAGGCATGCCGCTTTCAGAAAAGGAAGTATCAAAGTGAAGTAGAAAAGAGAGATAGGGAAAGAGAATGATCAGATTTTCCCAATGCATTTTAGTGTGTTTGGATTATCAAACCATTACTTCATTCAGGAGTATGACTCATGATCCCAGCTTCTCCACTATCAGTTTTGTTTGTTTGGTTTTCGTTTTCTCATCTTGTGATTCTGCATGTCCTGGAACTCCTTATATGTAGATCAGGCTGGCCTCAAATTCACAGAGATCCACCTACCTCTGCCTCCCAAGTGCTGGGATTAAAGTACATATCACCACACCTTGCTCTACTGTCATGGTTAGGGTGTTCTATGATCCAGGCATGTACTAGGTACCTTTTCTATTGCTATAGCAAACTACCTGGTAACAACTTACAAGAAGGAAAGGAGTTTCAGAAGATTCAATCCATGGTTGCTTGGCTCCGTTTGCTTGAGCAGAGCATCATGGTATGGTGAGCATGTGGTAGAGAAGGCTTTTACCTCATGGAGGACAAAAAGAAAAGGCCAGGAAACTAGTGACCATGAAGAACTTTCAGAGACATGTCCCCAGTGACCTATGTCCTCTGGCAAGACCAACTTTTGAAGTTTTCACCTACTAACACAATGCTCCCAATGGAGACCAGGTGATCAAAATACAAGTCTGTGGGAGGCGTTTCTATTCAAATCATGACATCCTGGCTCTGGTTCTAAAGGCTCATAGACATTGCATTATACAAACTGCATTTAGTCCATCTCCAAGGATTCCCAAAGTATTTAGGAATGTATATGCATGTACATATATGTACTCTAGGAGCAGATAAAGTGTGGAGGTTAAAAATGTGTACTAGAGCTAGGCTGAGGGGGCACATGCCTTTAATCCCAGCACTTGGGAGGCAGAGGCAGGAGGATCTCTGTGAGTTTGAGGCCAGCTTGGTTTACTAAGTGAGTTCTAGGACAGCCAGGGCTACACAGAGAAACTCTGTCTTGAAAAAAAAAGAAAGCTAAGATGGCTTTTTAGCTTTCCTCTGGATTATTTGATGCCTGCACTGGCTTGATGAGCTGCCTTCATAAACTGCTGGAGAAGGTGTTGTCTGTGTGTTCAGTCTCTTTGTCAACCCTTTTCTCCTCTATGGAATTTGTAAGGAAATACACCCCCAAGTTGGATTCCTTCAGAAGGTGTAAATTTGGAAAGTATAAAGTTTAACATGTTTAACTTTCCCCCATTTTAGCCACCAAGAAAATATGCAGAAAAAACATTGTGACATCTAAACCAATAAGGTCAGCTCCTAGGGTTTTGATCCATATAAACAAATAAAATGAATTTCTTAATCCATTGCCATGTCCAAAAGTGAAATCCTAAGTCTCCACTTGGGTTATAGTTGATATAGATGCTAATATGAGGAACCAGCCATTTTGTATCTACTTACTATAACAGTCATAAAATGAATGTTTGCTGGGGCTCCAGAACAAAGGTTTGTTGACTCTTGATAATAATCCAAATGCTTTACCAATTGCTATTTATTTCTAGCATTAGCCACATCTCTGAGAACTTGAAACTTGAGACCATAGTAAATGAAAGTATTAACTGGAATTTTAATGACGAAAAATGAGCTTGGTAAGTCACAAGGAAGTCTGGAGAGGCTCTCTTGTGTTTTTAGCACAGGATTTATTTTGAGCCCAACTGATGTGAGATTAGGGAATTTTTTTTTAAAACTATATATTTGCCGGGCAGCGGTGGTGCACACCTTTAATCCCAGCACTTGGTGGATCTCTGTGAGTTCGAGGCCAGTCTGGTCTACAGAGTGAGATCCAGGATAGGTACCAAAACTATACAGAGAAACCTTGTCTCGAAAACAGCAACAACAACAACAACAACAAAAAAAACTATATATTTTACTTAGAAGACAAATACAGTAAAGTGGTTTTGGGGATCCATCATTTAATAGACATCTCGGTTCTACTCTTGGATAGTATTTTCACTTTGGATTTAGGATTTATCTGTGGTAGTCAAATCTCTGACCCCAACTGTACTCATTAGGAAATTTAAATTTGAAGAACTTGACTTGCCAATATTTGCCAAAGGTCCACCCTGGAAGGTCTATAGTCCTGATTAAAACAGCTGAGCACACCAGCCCCAGAGGATGCTTGTAGACTTCCACCTTTTTCCATCACTGAGGATTAAATTACCTAGGATAATATTTAACCATAGGTAAGAGAGAGGATGGCAAGGTCTAAACTCCTAGAAGCCTAAGAAGTAAAGATTAAGATAGAAAGCTGAAAGAATATTATGAAAAAAAAAAAGATTGCCTCACATTTGAAAAAATGCAAAGGAAATGTGACAGTGACTTTGAGAACAGGGCTGTGTTCGGTGCGTGTGACACAGTACAGGCAAAGTGAGATAAGAAAGGCCTGGGGCTTTCCTTCCCGGTGCTAATCATGTTGGAGTGCACAAAATGTAAAACTCAACGGAAGAGACATGGTGTGGGAGGTACTGTGAGTGACTCCTAATTTGCTATATACAAGGATGAGTACAGCCCTCTAGTTATTGCTTGAGCTTTGAACATAGACAAATGAATCAGTCAGTGAACAAGCACAGAGTTGGAACCAGTGGGAGATGTGTGACTAAGAGAACTGTAAGCTGGGTGTGGCGGTGCATACCTACAGTCCCAGCAAGGGCTGGGGACAGGATTAAGAGTTCCAGTCTAGCCTGAGATACTCTCAGAAACCAAAACAATAACAAAGACTTCAGTGTTAACAAAGTTGTGTGTAAAATTAGCTTACGAAAATATGGGGCTGGTTAGGCAAATCTGAAACCCAGCACAAGTCACCAGAGAGAGCAGGCTAGAGACCTCAGGCAGCTGAGACTGTAACCCATACAGAGGATTTTCTTCCTCGAGGATGTGTGTCAGCTCTGTCCTTATGGCCTTTCAACTGATTGAGTCAGGCCCCAGTAGATAATCTAGGATAACCTCCCTCACTGAAGCCAACAGAAGATGGACTTGAATCACGTCTACAAAATACCTCCACAGCTTTACCTATACTCTGAATCCTAGCATCTAGCTAAACTCACATTTCACAGTGACCAAATAACAAACCTGGGACTATGTGGCTAACACTACCATTCCTAGTTGAACAACCAGGAAAAAGTCTTTACATTTCTTTAAATCCTTATTTATGTGTAAAGTGAAGACATTAAGAATGGCATTGTTGTGAAAATTAAGATGACCCATAAAAGTGGGCCTAGGAACATGCTTGGCATACAGTAAATTTTCAAAAGATATTACTGACCTTTGCTATCATCTCACTCTCTGAGTGATAGTGGAAAATCAACCTGTTTCTCCGAGTGTCTGTAAAATCAGCATACTATCCTATAACTCAGTGATGTGAGATTTTTTTTTAAAGTGCTGGAGATTGAACCCAAGGCCTCATGCATAGAGTTAAATGAACATATTTTTAAACAGGTGTGTATGTGTATGTATGTGTTTGTATGTGTGTGTATGTGTGTATGACATGTGTACATGTACCCATGGAGGCTAAAAGAGGGTTTTGAATTTCCTAGAGCTGGAATTCCAGGCAATTGTGAACCACCCAGTATGGGTGCTAAGAACCAAACTGGTCACCTGGAAAAACAGTAAGCAATCTTAATGACAGACATCTTTCCAGACCCAAGATGATTTTTTCAGTTGCTTTCAGAGATGAGTTATCCACTGGAAAATTAAGACACACACATTTTCAAAAACATGCTTTATAAAATTTCAACCAGTAATTACAATCACAGATTTTGTAAATGTTTTATTAGTATATATTAATTATATGTAATGGGTTCGACTGTGGCATTTTCATACTTGTACATAAATATATTTTGATCATATTCACACATACACCTGGGAATCTTCCCTTTGACCCCTCCCTGCTTCTGCTAACCCCATTTTCTTAATTAGCTCCCCTTCTACCTCCTCCCTCTCTCTCTGAATGTGTTTAAGTGTGTGTATGTTTGTGTGTGTGTGTGTGAGTGTGAGTGTGCATGCAAGCACATGCGTGCACTCTCCCTTGTGGAGATCAGTGAGTTTCATTAAGATTCATTACAAGAACTTGACTGAGTTGGTTTATAGGACTATGGACACCTTATCAGTGATTACAGCACCAAGAAAGTATCTCTGCCTCTCCCACCAACCCTTATCTATATAGTAATCCTCCATGACAGGGTTTTGATGGGACCAATCTTATGGAGATCTTGTGCAGGTAGTCATAGCTCCTGTGAATTCAGGAGTTCAATAGTCATGTGATGATGCATAGAAGTCAGCATTCCACATCTTTCCCTACCCTCTCCTTCCACTTTACATTCTTTTCTTCTGCAATGTTCCCTGAACCTTGGAGGAAGTGATACACAAGTATCACTTGTGAATGTGCATTCAGCAGTCATTTGCTCTGTGTCTTTTGATTGCTTATGAGTATCTGAAGTCGCCAGTGGTTATACAGGAAAAGCTTCCCTAACCAAAGCTGAGAACAGCACTATTCTGTGAGTGTGGTTATTTAGAAAGCAATTTGACAAGCACATCATGTCGTAGCAAGTCTGTTGGATGGTTTCCTGTGTGAAATCTTAACTTTGCCCCTCCAAGTTAAAGGAAAATCTGTCAGATATTTACAGTACCTCTACTAAATTAACAATCTCTTATTTCCTTATGAAGGATAGTTTGGCAGTAACTATCAAAATTTGATGTTTGAACATTTCTTATCCTCAGTATTTTTCCTACAAATATTCTTACATATGTCTATACTCATAATTGAATTATAACAAAATATATAAAACAAATCAATATCCATCAATGGATGAGTGGATTCTTTCATAATGCTATCTAATGTATTATCACTGTGGTAATCTGAATGTAATTGGCCCCCATAATCTCATAGGGAGTGGCACTATTAGGAGGTATGGCTTTGTTGGAGTGGGCATGGCCTTGTTGGAGGAAGTGTGTCACTTTAAGGATGGGCTTTGAGGTTTCCTATGCTCAGCACACCTCCCAATGTTTCAGCTGACTTCCTGTGCCTGCAAGCCAAGATATAACACTCTCAGTTCTAGCACCACATCTGTCTGCATGCCCCCATGCTCCCCATCATGCTGATAATAGACTGAACCTCTGAAACTGTAAGCGAGACACCCCAGTTAAATTTTCTTTATGAGTTGCTGTGGTCATGTGTCTCTTCACAGCAATGGAAACGCTAACTAAGACAATCACATAGCTGCAGAAAACTAAGAATGTTTTCTTCATAGTGATATGTATGTAAGCATACCCAAGATACTATAAATAAAGCAAGTTGGAGGGAAAAAAAGGGTGAAGACTACATAATCTTCCTACATATTACATGTGTATGTACACATATATGTCAATATAGATTCATGTTGGTTTGTGTTGCTATAAGAAACTATAGGAAAATGAATATCAAACCAACAAAGAAAGCAGTTGTTTTGTTGGTACACTGGAAGGAGCCTGGGTTTTGGGGAGCAGGATGCACAGCAAAGCATCTCACTGTCTATCTTTCTATAATTATATTTGTGGGTGCCTATCATGTCAATTAGTTGTCACAAAATGCTGTCGTAGGCCACACTAGTCTTAATAATTATTTATCTTCACTGCACAGGTCAGCTGATCAAGCTGGGCTCAGTTTTCAGTGCCTAGACTACTCCAGTTCCCATTCTGAAAGGTAGATGTATTTCCTGTGTTATCTCCTGAGCTTACAGAAACAGAAATACCTGGTGGCAGGGAAAGCATGCAAAGCCTCTTAAGAATTAGGCTAAAAATGGCACAATTGATCAAATACACTCTGACTACAACAAAGATATAGGAAGAACCAGGATGCAGGGAGGAGCTCACGATTCACTCTATGATAGCTGCTAATCACTGACTGCATATATCTCAAAATGCTCTAAAATTAGAACTGTGAGTCATAGGAGTAGCAAAATTTAGGCATCATTTTTCTAAAGATTGAGCACTCTATGAATGCATTTTTTACTTAAGAATTGTGTTATCAGTGTCTACGGATCATGGGTGGAATGGTATGAAAAAAATACATCTCTATGAATTCATAGGACTGGAAGGGTTCGGGACCAAACTACCTTTTACATATGAGGCCTAAATAAATTTAGGACAAACAAAAAGCTGAGTAACCTGAGCAACAAGAGGCTCTGAAAAGGAGCTGTTAGTCTCAAAACATAATTATTTATTTAGGGTAAAGAAAGTTAAAAAAAAAGGAAACTTAAGTACATTATAAGAATGTATTTAAATACATAATATAAAATATTGTTTAGTTTCTAAAAGTACAAGTAGCTAATGGGCTGACCTGGGAAATAAAGGACTTCTCTTCCTTTCCTCTTCCTCCCAACCCCAACTTGTGTGTATCTGTCCACCCCCACTTTGTGTGTGTGTGTGTGTTGTGTCTGTCTGTCTATCTGTCTTTCTCTCTAAAGAAAGCTTAGCAAGCCGGGCGTTGGTGGCGCACGCCTTTAATCCCAGCACTCGGGAGGCAGAGCCAGGAGGATCTCTGTGAGTTCCAGGCCAGCCTGGGCTACCAAGTGAGCTCCAG